>WURT03674158.1:0-36765 GCA_009936505.3 Holothuria glaberrima | reverse complement strand
AAAAAGCAAAATTTCCCAAGAATTCCCAAGGTCACATATGAACACAAAATTGTAACTTTCCAGCACATTAAGATAGCCTTCAACCGATGATTGAAAGAAATGGGACATCTTGTCATAATTTGAGTGCTATTCATCGAAACCACAATGCAATTTTTGCATTCTGCTTTATTTCACATGGTCTCTCTGATCTATTACTTGCCTTGTTAGAAATCATAAACAAGGGTCCTGTGCGTATGTTTTGCGTTGCCCTGTTAGGAATTTACAAAGGTGGTATATATTTAATAATATTATATAATTTTTAATAATATATTTAACAATTTACAGTTTATAATAATATATTAAATATTTAATGATACATTAATATTTCTTTGCATATTTTGGTGTATATTTGTGTAGTTAGGCAGATATTGCAAACGAAAGAGACGGGCGTAATTACGTCTGTGGGTTTGCAAAGGTGTCAATGTGTGCAATGTTTTACAATATGTTAATTTGCTGTTCATCTTAGTGCAATTATTGAATTTATGTATAATTTGTAATATATTTTACCCTTTTGGCAGTTATTATGGATTTGGAGTTTGGACTTTGGCATAGTTGGATCGAGTTACAAGTCGAAATTCAAAGTTGCGACTGCAAGTGAAATAAAGTTTTTGTGGTACTCCTAGCAAAACTCTCACTGGTTATTTAATGTTATGAGTTGAAGGCCTTCCTGCAAAACAGCTGTAGCCCCACTTTTACTTCCAAAATCCCCTCATCTCTCTGGTGGGCGAAGGGCGAAACCACATGTTACTCCTGAAGGATTTTAGGCTCTATTTAATTCTAAAAAGAAAGGAATATTCCTATCTTGGACTTAGGAATGATTATCATCCCTTAATCAAGAATTTTTCTTAACTTTAGTAGGAACATTCCTAACTTCCTATTTCGTAAAACAACATAGGAAGAATTCATTGCTATCTTTGCGCTGAAATCATTCCTAACTTTCTCAGACCTAAGAGAGTTACTAAGTGCCACGTGTGAATTTGGCAGGAAATCCATTTAGCATTACTATTTTAACATTAATGCTAGTTATACATACAATGCTAGCTAACATAATGTTAGTTATAGCTTGTGCCAAATATGACAATGGTCATGGCTCTTGGTCTCTTTGAAAGGAAAAATGAAAATGCTTTACATACAAAAAATCACAGAACTAACCCACTGGAGCTTTGCGCTGACCAGCAGTGTGTATACAAAATAGGATTATACTGTACACAGTATATTGCACAAAAATGCCTTACTGCCACATCAGCATTACCATTACCAAGCATTTGAGGCTATATCATTGATTAAACTTGACCTACCCTACACCACCACTTACCATGGGAACCTCTGACACAAATGGTGCCAGGGCAACGTTATATTGAAAAGGGCTACAGTATTGTCACGGTGGTGCCTGCTGCAAATTTATATCAATCCATTAATGTTACTTGGATACCCACCAAGAATTTCATCTTTCTGCTTAATCATCTTTCTTTCTTATATGTGACACACTGGCAAACATTGCCTGCTTATATTGTACCCTGCAACTGATGGGCACCGAAAATCATGCTGTGTGACATGTTACTTAACAAAGTCACAAAAGCACATTCAAATCCAAACCTTTGGGTCTCTTATTAAAAAGTTCTTAATAGTCCCCAAAATAATGGGTAATATCCTCCAACATCTCTCAAGAATTTTTCCCAAGTGGTTAGAGCATCCGCCTTGCAGCCGGAAGGTCTAGGGTTGGAATCCTGGCCTGGTCATAACGAAGACTTTAAAAATGGAACCTACTGCCATTGTGTTTAGTGCTCAGCATAAGCAATGGAGTAGGGAAAACAAGCCAGTGAGCCACAACTGGAAAAAAGGCTGTGGCCAGCCTGACTTACACCAATTGGTTAGAAACTGGGCCATAAAACCTCATTTAACCAGTCTAACCAGTTTTTTCAGCCAATTCAAGAAACTAAACATCACAAGAAGCATTGTGCCAACATTACTTGCTAAAAATTACATGTCATGAACCATATTATCATTTCTAAAAATTTCTCTGGCCCCTAAAAGTGAGAGCCTGGTGCACGTGCACCTGTTGCTCCACCCTTAATCAGCCACTGTCTGTATCATGCTACAAGGAGAAACCATTCACTACCACCAACCATTTCTGCAGGTTTTTATCAGTGTGCTTCTGTTGTAAGGTCCTTATCATAATGGCCAAGCTCCATGGTGTAAATGTACTGTCATTATGCAAAGCTGTTGAGCCCTATCTACAGGATCATACATTTGTCAGTGAACATTGTCATGCAAACAACAGTGGTTCACATATTCCCACAGATTATACAGCTGTCTGTGCCATATGTATAATATTCTGCACCATATGATGTAGCCCCAACTCCTAAGGCTTGAAATGTGCTCAATTCTTCATTTTTGCTAATAACCCTAAATCAAGTAATATGCACATAAAGGTAATAATGTCTCTTATCACAACTATATATAATGAGCAAATTTCGATGATAATAGACTGGGATGTTCTCAAATGCTTTGGTCATTTGTTGAAAAGATGAAACATGCAGCTAAAATTTTGAACAACAACATACATGTTAGACATTGTTCAACTCTGTTAGAAAGACCATCTTGACGATCATACATTTGTTCAAGAGCATCGTCATACAGAGATGTATGATGCATGTGTAGATGGGGCAGTTTCGAGCACTATGACATCCAAAGTTTGGGTTCATCAAATTATCAGTCACTCCTGAAGAAGTGCAACATGACCGGAGGTTTTCCTCACATTGCATGGGCCACAGATGGAATTCATGTAGGACTTCATTGTGTGATTTGTGGCCCTGCTGATGAATGTTTATGTCAATTGCAAGGTATGCTTTCAAACATTGTATTGTTTCTTTTAGCTTAGACCAGTGTAAATTTATGGCTGGATAATAACAACTGCCTTTAGGCACCCCCTCACCTGCCCCACACACACATCCACCTCAACTGACTGGACAGGGCCCCTTTGGGCCGCCCGTGGGATTTTCAGTACTGTTGCTGTGAAATCTCCACTGATGTTACTTTCAAATATAACAAAGGAACAAAGGACAGTGTAGTTCTACATAGGTCTAACTAACTGCACAAAATGGAACCTGCATGGAAAAAAGTTACAAACACACACACACACAGTTTCTAAGGCAAATAAATCACACACTTTCATTTGAGAAAGTTGTGCAAAAACACAGTACATCACCTTTCAAGGCATTGTACAAAATAATAAGCATAAATTTCCAAAGTACTACAATCCCAAAAAGAGATTGGGCTATTTTCTACTGCAGCAAAGGGCAAAATAGCCCAGCCTTATCATTTCCTGAAAGATATCCCATACTGCAGGCTTATACTGGGCAAAAAAGAGTCTTTCCTTCAGTAATTTTTGGAATATGTGCTAGGATTAAACCAACCCAACACTATGTCAAGGAAACTCAATTAGTGATATTGCTTTAAAAGCAGTTCCCTTTGTAATTTTACAAAAGATTTTACAACCCTTTGTGTGCAACTAGGCTGTGATGCAACTCAGTCCTCAATGTGAACGCAAGGCAGTCAGAATATTTCAAGAGAGTGGTCTTAACCATGCAAACTGGAGAACAAAACATTCGATCTTCTGGGAGACTGGTTATCCTCTCAAGCCTTGGCCTCTGACAACCATTCCCAACACATACAACTGCAGATGAAACAATTACCACTAGTTGATTATCTTTTACTGGATTAATGAAGTTAGAGAAAACCAAGGGAGGCAGGGGAGCCACCCCCGTCAGGAAAGGCTGCCCCTCGAAATTTCCCAATTTCGTTGTGGAGCTTTAATTAGTGTAATAAAATATGCAATCCCAATGACCTTTGGTAACCCTGATGATCTGCTTGAGTTTGCTTATAGGAAGGGCATATTCTTCAATGAAGACATTCCAGTCTTCTTTAAAAAAAAAAAAAAAAAAAAAATAATATTTTCAAATTTCTTTCCATAAAAATCCAAATTTTTCAAAGTTTCTTCAACAAAACCCCCAAATTTACAATTTTTTTTTGTAAAAAGAAAACTGAAAATTTTGTGCTCCTCATCCTTTTGTCGACTCATCACCTTTGTATGAGCTAATTGGGTCTACCTTTTGGGAAGTTTGGCCCCCTGTTGGGCAAATCCTGGCACCACGTGGAGAAAACTATTCAGCTCTTGAAGCAAATTATGATAGAAGTGAACATTAGAGAAAACAAAATCCACTGTAACCATTATCAATATTATCAGAGGTATGGTATTATAAAAAATAACATTTACAATGTGAGGTATTACACAAAGATATTTCAGAAATTGGGATTATTAAAAATGCTTCATGGTACACCCATCTCAGCTTATTGCAACAATTAATTTCTGTAAAAAGCTATGATTGTTTCCAATCCCCATGCAGCCCCTACCATGGTCATTCTACCCAACTTGAACAGTGAACCCCTTGTACAAGGGCGTCGATTTGGGGGGTGGGGGCATGTCCCCTCCACTTTTTTGAGAGGAGGGGACATGCACTAACACATTCTCCCCCCCCCCCCACTTTTTGTCACCTAAAACTAAAAAGTGAGGTAACTAAAACACTACATGTAGGCGAGTAGTGGTGAAGACATTGATATGCTCAGAAGGTATTCCACGTGGCTCTTTATCGGGTCCGTAGGCAGTAAGTTCTGCCACAATTCTTTCTATAACTTCAAAATTTCTTTTTCAATATAAGCCCAATTTTTTCGGCGCCCTTGGCGCGCCATCTGTTTTGTGGTCAACATCATTTCCGCAACCCATATTGCATCCCTCAGGGCTTAGAGTAGCTGGCCCCAGTCAGGGTGCTTGGCCCCCATGTCGGCAAGTCAAAGCAACACCCTGGCTGAGCCTGCATGCAGTTTTTCCTTTGGATAATGAAGTATACCCCCAATTTTCAAAGTAACCCTAAATATTGAAACATTTGGCGCCATTTTGCATCTGGGTATCCTCCTCTTATAGACCCCTCATCAGAACTGGAGAGAAGTTTTAGGTCAGCCCCCCCCCCCCCCCACCCACTTCCAAAATCAAATCGACGCCCCTGCCCTTGTACTGTAATTCAAACATCCCACATTCCAAGACACTTCCGCGTCATAATATCGACTGACAATGTTGACCAGCATAGATATACCTCGGCTAAAGATAAAATGATTACTTTTAATTATGAGCTAAAGAAACTTAGCTAAAGAACTAGTTTTTAAGGCATGAACAGTCGCTGCAAACTTATTTTGAAGCAACAGTTAATCTCAAAATTAAAAAACCCAAAATTAGCCTTTTCGTCCGAAACACATGTTTAGCTAAACACTTCTTTCGCGAATCAATTGGAATCAGTGCTTGTTTCGCGAATCAAGCAGTGCTTGTTTCCCGAATCAAGCAGTGCTTGTTTCGCGAATCAAGCAGTGCTTGTTTCGCGAAAACACGAAACGTGTTTTCTGTCTCGAGTTTCGTGTTTTCTGTCGTCCGTGGGCGATCGGCTTAAACCAAGGAATTACTCGATATGTGAATTTCGCAATTCACTGAGAAACAGTGTAGCATTGCCCTCGGAAGCCATTCATGAGATAGGATACCTGGGTACATTGCGCATTCAGATCGTGGTGACAGCATTTTCAAACTTCTTGAAATCTAAAGCAGACTGTTTTGTTGCCTCTTTTTATGTCTAAAATATGTCATTTCCCCCATCCGGGAGACGTTTCTACCAAACATTTTCTTGCAGACATATACGCTTCGTCTTCGCCCCGAACCGATGGTGGGTCCCCACTAGCGTACCAAGAACGCTGGGGGAGCCCGCAACGGGTTCCAGCCTTATACGGATGCAACAGCTGAATTAAAAATTCAAATTTGAGATCGTGTCATCAGCAGTCGCAAGCTTTAGCAGAGATAACACCATTTCAGACATAGGAACCTTCGAACAAGAAAATTTTCTCAGAGTAGATGTGTCATCCCTACCCTGAGGCAACATCCCCTTCAATTACACCTTACCAAAAAAGAAAAAAAAAAACAGCTATCACTAATAGTGAGGATTCCTAAACATATAATCGACTCAATGCTTTACGAAGCTTTACCAAAGATAGCACCGTTTTGTATCTAAGCCACCTCAGTCACAAAAGACAAAAATTTCTCACATATCAAATGTTAATTCAGTCTTCAGTAAATAACTCCAAAAAGGCTAAAGGGGGCCATCACAGAGTAAACAATCAACAGCTGAGAAGCCAACAAGGGAGACACACCCACCACAAAAGTACAAAAGTGCTCATTTTATATACAAGACCACAAAACCACAAAGTAACGAGTGCAAGTAAAAACAAAAGACAAGGGCCCTAATGATCTGAAGGGTTTGTTGAAGAGTCTCTGATCCAACTATAGGGGAGGATCCATTTGGAGGTAGCAGCTCGAAAGGATAAAACAGACGGTTTAATTAGTATTTCTTGGGGGACAGTATTCCAAAGGCGAACACAACAACGAACTGATATTTGAACGCCTCGGAGTGCAGGGCCTGTATGAGTATGCCTGACGGAAGGGGTAATAATAGGAGGGAACGGAATGTTCACAAGGTTAGTCCTAATTCTTTAAAACATACAAAGATTAGCTAAAGCCCTACGATGCTGTAAGGATTGTCATTTAAGAGTCTGGGAGATTTTTGTTGAAAGATTGGCTCCTGAGCTATAATCGTAGTAATTTAAAACGAACCGAGCTCACGTCTTTGGACTGCTTCAATTTTATCTATATTCAGCTTAGTGTATGGGTCCCAACACGTGGAAGTATATTCAAGATGTGGACAGATAATGGCGTACGGTAAGCAGTAGTTTTGATTTCCCTAGAACACATGTGAAGGTACTACGGCGACACAAATTACATGAAATATGGAATAGGTTTCCTCTCATAATGGGAAAATATTCATAAAACTTTCATAAAATATTCATGAAACAATTGTTACCAATTGCAACCGAAGAAAAAGCGAAGTCGAAGCTTAGGGCTGGACTAGCACGAATCTTTACGATTTATTACAGGATCTGTCGTCATCAAAATATATCAAGTAATTGACAGGAGGCGAATGGCTGTTGTGAGCTACTTCATATTTGATCGTTTTTCGACATATGCATTGGAAAATTTACTCGACCGTGGGAGATCCTTCCTCGACGAGGGACATAACTCCTACCCCCACCTGGTGTCACCACTGTCCCGACGACGATCAGGCTTTCTGACTTCCTTTTGACTTTCCTTGGTCTCAAGAGCACAAATCCTGAAACTCGATGACAGATTTTTGGGCGCCCTTCGTGTGCTGTTGAGTTCTTGCTTTACTTAATACTTGTGACTTTAACATGTTGCAACTTTTCAGAGGCCTTCAAATGGGCCATAATCAAGTACGCAAATCAATGGAAGAATAATTACTGGTGCACGCCCTTTCTGAAGATTAAATAAATGCTAAAAACTCCTTTCCAAAATCTTTACCGTCATGATATGGTAGCTTAAATATTTACTGGCGGCTAAGCTTGCAGCTTATTGGCAGTTCTGTGATTAGTAGCTTTAAGCACACGAAACTTTTCCCATTAAGCGTGAATCAAAGGAGGGAGGTGGGTGGAGGCGCTGCCCAACCCCGCCCCTGTTGAAAATACTGTACTTCACTCTTCCATTGGCCGCCATTCTTAGCATTTGTCAAACTTGAAGTCACCCTCTCCACCTCAGTTAAAAGATCCTGCATATTTGCGGGTTAACAAGGCTGTATTTATTTTATGAACCCGAAGCGATGCCTTTTTGATTTACATACCTAAACACAAAAAACTTGGTTCGTTCCGTGGCCTCTAGATCTTTGTAGAAGTGCTCAACTGGCCGTCATAACATACCAAAGCTTCCGAGTCGACTGTGCATAGTTTTTTTTTTTTTTTTTAGTTTTTTTTTTTAGTTTTTTTTTTTTCAAATGTGTGTGTGACATGATATGGGCTTACCGTGTGACATTTCCCTGATGAAATGTCTTTCCATAGCAGAAGGATATAAGGCAAAATGTTGCCTAAAATAACTTCAGTTTCCACCATTTTTGCGCAATGAGTACCTGTATTCATTTGCTGCACCATCCATATCACAGGTTGAGGTGATCAATTCAACAAAATGGTATACATGGTAGTAAGATGCCTAAAAATACCTTCAATTTTCTTCATTTTTTGCATACTGAGTACCTCCTTTCCTGCCGCAAAAACATCGCAAATTGAACACACCATTTTAATTACATGGTCTATACTACCCCCAGTGTTATTTCTAGGGTGTTAAATTGGTAGGGTAATATCCTCCGCCGGGATTCCCCTTGAATTAGTGATGTGATCGAGATGGCAAAGAAAACGCGGAGGTAGACTTCGTCAATTTTAACGGACCCACTTTCTAGTACTGTTACAAATCATCGCACCATGAAACGAGGACAGTGATCATGTATTGTTGGTAGATACTTAGCCTTTATCGATTGTTTACTATAGGAAGAAAAGTATAAGTATTTTCAAGTTGGAAGATAGGCGAATCTGGTATTAGTAATGACAGGCCCGCGGCGGCCCGTGTTCTTATTGATACCTTGCTGTAACGTCGACCGTTGCGGCTGCCAAAGCTTTTCCGACGTAACAATTATGAGACAAGATACACGGCAAAAACAACGCAAAACATCGATTTAAAAGTTGAAAATAATCTATTTCCTGCGGGCACTATACTGGATGAAGATGAAGAAAGCAACTGCAGAAATTCGACCGTTCCACAACTTGAGAACCGCAAAAAAGCAAATGACCTGCAGCTTAGTCTACTAGTCTACGATAGGACTCACCGAACCTGCCTATACGTCGGAGTCGAGCGCCTTTTTCAGTTCTTCGTCTCTCTTTTGTTGAATGGCGACTGACAGAGGTCGAGCCCACTGGTTCGCTCTATAATTGTAAAGTCATTAATAGAAACAACATGAAAGCGAACAAGAATGAAAAATCGTTACCCATGAACGTTAAGCCTTTACAAACAGGAATAGAAAACAACTCTTTTCACCCGTTTTCTTAGGTATTTAGGCGGTGCCAGTGGCTTACGCAGGGGCCATGCCCCCCCCCCCCTCATGGATGCCATTTTTTTTTTTTAGTTCCTAAAAATACGTAAATTTTGTGACAAAAAATGTTACCTCAAAAGATAGCATATGTTGCACCAGATTGCATGCAAGGACACCCAATTTTTCAAAAATTTTCAAAGGGGCCATGGGGTGTCCCCCATGGTCCCCCCTTACTGATGCCAATTTTTTTTAGTTCCTGAAAAATGTTAATTTTTTAACACAAATTTTACTTCAGAAAAGTAGCATATGTAGCATCAGATTGCATGTAAGGACACCTGACTTTTCAAAATTTTCAAAGGGGAGGGGTATCCTCCATGGCCCCCTCAGTGATGCCATTTTTTTTTAGTTCCTAAAAATTCGTAAATTTTGTAACACAAACTTTACTTCAGAATGTAGCATATGTTGCACCAAATTGCATGTAAATACACCCCTCCCTTCAGACCCCTCCCCCAGGCCGGCGATCACACAACACACTGCATGCACCCCCTCCCCCCTTGACAGAAATCCTGTGTATTCCACTGGGCGGTGCATTTAGCTTTGTAACTTTGTACCTCCATTGTCGAGTTCAACCATCATCTGTCATATTGAATGCGGAGATGACCTGTGCCATAGATGTTGTCGATAGCTTGATTACAGTCCTACAGATTTGCGCGAAACATGAACACCCTGTACTCTCCAGTTTGTACCGTTTTCCTGCCAACATAAAGTTATGAACCAGCATCCATGCTATAGCTGGGACAGTTTAGAGAGTGATAAATATACGCAAGGTAATTTTTGTCCCATGAATAAGTTAGGTCTAGGTGCCCTCTTTACAGACAATAATTTTGGCTAGGCAATTTTGTGTGCCCTAACGTGAGGATCACAGGCAGTCCTAGCGTTATAGCCTAGGCCTAGGCCATAGTAAATATGGTATCCAGACGAAACGTCCCTTTACCAAAACGTCCTGGCTTTTTTGCTACCAAAACGTCCCCGCCTTTTACCAAAACGTCCCCGTGGTATTATATATGTGATACAAAAACGTCCCCGTGTATGATAAGTGAACAATTAGAAATATGAATTGTATCTAGGCCTAGCCTGGGGCCTAGAAATAATATTTCAAGTGTAGCCTAGGCTTATTGCTTTGTAGGTATCCAATCAAAACGACCCCCCGTTTTTGCTACCAAAACGTCCCCGCTTTTTACAAAAACGTCACTGTGGTTTAGATAGGGATACAAAAATGTCCCTGCATATGATATGTGAACAAAGTAGGCCTATAGGCCCTAAGCAAAACTAATTGCACATAGGAAACGTGAGTGGAATTAAGAATTGTGTTTAGGCCTAGCCCAGGCCTAGAAATAATATCTTCATGTGTGAAATAAGTTCAAGTGTAATTGATTTGTAGCAGATATATTAGTACTGGTTGTTTACATATAAGTTGATTGTTATTGGTTGTTACATAAGTTTGTTTCAGCAAATGAAGAAAAGTACTTAGCCTAGCGCCACTGTATTTTCTTACTCTTATAATGTGCTACCTAATTTAGGCATACAGTACATGCATCACACGCTGGTATACAGCCCTGTGAGTTGTGATTTGTACTTCATTTTCCTTGAAGTAACAGAAAAGTAGACAAATGACAATATTACAAGGAATATTTATCTATCTAGCCTACAAAAATATAAATAAAAATAAAACTATAAATGATTCCACCCGAGGACGTTTCAATGCAGAGATGTTTAGACACAGCGAACGTTTTGACCAATAGCGGGGACGTTTTGGTACGGGGATGTTTTGGTAACAAGGACGTTTTAACTGATAAGTGAAACATACCATTGCAAGTTGTTTACGAAAGTTTGTTTCAGCACAGTTACATCGCGACATAAAGAAAAGTAATTGGCGCTGCTGTAATTTCTGTGCTATCTACATACGTATGTATGTGCACTGCATGCATATTAAGTTCTGGTATATTGTGAGTTGTGATTTGTACTTCGTTTTCCTTTTCCCTTTAACTTGTTATGTTATGTTTTAAAGTGAATGACAAATAAAAACATTACAAGGAATGTGAATCTATCTACAGTACAATTAACTATTATAAAACTATAAATGATTCAACCGGGGACGTTTTGGTACGGGGATGTTATGGTAAAAGGATGTTTCAACTGGTAAGTGTAAATACCCTAATTGTTAGTATACTTGGTGCCATGACTTAACCCCCCCCCCCTCCCCCAGTACTTACTGCCCCTAAAAATGGTCTTCCCGCCCTTTTCATATTGGGACAATTTGAATCATTTTTAATGGATGTTCAGTTCGTCTTGATCTTGTGTATGGCAAAGGGGGGCCGTGTCATTCCGCCATAGGTACTTTCCGCCATAGAAAATGTGCCTTTCCGCCATGGCGGTAAGGCACGTTTTCTATGGTGGAATGAACACATAACTTATGGAATAACAGACAGGATAGGATGGAACTTACCAGACTTATTAATCACAGGAACAGAACAGGGCCAGGCCTAAATGGGGTTTTAAAGGTTGGTTGGATGTATAGTTGATCGGTGCTTCACGGTTTAATGAAACAGATTGGATAGGAGTTTCTTTGTAAATATTGTATAGACAAAGGAAGGATCGACGATTACCCATGGGGCTTGGGATCAACTGGTGTAAACATATTCAGTCTGTGTGTAATAAAGTTAATAAGGTTCTTGGCCTTTTATGCAGAAACATTTCATTCTGTTCTAAAGAAGTCAAGCTGGGCTGCCTACAGGGTTCTGCTTAGGCCCTTGCTGGAATATGCTTGTCCTGTTTGGGACCCGAATCAGATTTCACTTTGTGAAAGATTGGAGGGAGTACAAAGGAGATCTGCTAGGTTTATAGCCAGTGAGTACTCCCTTGAAGCCCACTCAATGACCACGCGGTTGAAAGATCTTGGACTGAGTACTTTATCTGACTGCCGTAGGCATTGTAGGCTCTCAATCTTTGTTAAAGGTACAGTATTTATGGTCAAGCAAACATGGATCCCTTTGTCGGATCTTCGTAAACCTACTCGTTTTACTTGAAATATGCATGCTTTGCAATAGTTACTGCCCCCTCTCTGCTAGGACTATCTGCTGTAAGTATAGTTTCATTCCCAATACAATTCAGGAATGTAATAACCTTCATGACAGTTTTATTGAAAAGGCTATTAGTCAGCTGAAGCCTGAGGCATTTATAGTCAATTCATTGAGGGCCTGACTGACCACACGGTGCATACGTGGTGCATTAATGTCCTTCCAATGTATGTGTGACCACTTTCTAGAAGGAGAAGGCCTAAGTCACAATGTTTCTATACTCGATCTGTGACCTGATGGTTTCGGAGACCATTGATGAAGGGTAGCAAGGAAAATAAAGTCATTACTTCCTTAAATTTTTAGGAAGTGCTTTTCCACCATAGGTTTTGCACCTTCCTGCCATGGCAGAAAAGTTTGAAACCTATGGCGGGATGTTATGGCGGAATGTACCGATGGGGAATGACATGAGGTTCATGGCAAAGATGCCATGTAGGCCTACCATTGGTAGAAGGCCACGTTGAGTGATTTTACTAGTATTGCAAATTGCAATGAAATTTTATATTTTCCCCTTTATCGTTTGTTGAAAAATTGGAGAATGTGGGATTTAAAAAAAAATAAGGTTCTATATTCATAACTTGAAACCTTAATGCTGATTTTTCTTGAGACACAGTGTAAACCGCCCTTGATACTTGGGGCAGTTTGAACTGGTTTTTGGTGGTGGTTTGTAATGGCAGTAAGTACCAGGGGTGGTAACTGCCTAGATGCTAGTATATTAGGGTGTTTGTCGACTGTGGGGCCCGTCGAGTGCGCACCTAATATAACGTTGTACACTAACAATCTTGTATGATAGATTTCTTACCGTAAGTGGGCATTCGATGGTCACCCCAATATATATGTATATATATAAAAAAGACAAGATAATGCACTTCACAATCTATCAGCACCAATTTTGCCTAACTGAATCACGATTAATTTACTGTTAACATGCGCAAGTACTCATAGAATGTAGGATGCGTGTCACTGAAGGTTTCATTTGTTGTTCTAAAGGTCTGAACAGCTTCAAGTTGAGCTTGCTTTTAACATCAGAAAACATCCCAAAATTTAATCTGAGACAGTTATAACTATTAGCCTTATAAAGTACTGGACTCATTTTTTTCATTGCTTATTTTCTATCACATTTCTTTTATTAGTAATTTTCGATTTGAAAAGAAACAACACAATGTTGCTGTGACGATTTGAGTCTCCCCGAAGTAATCGCCACCTCTCCGATACATGTGTACTGTACATATAAGGCATGTGTTGTGGAGTCTCTGAGCTAATCAAAATGAGATGTGATTTAAGTCACCATGATATTGGGTACCTGGTTCCTGTTTTTTTTTTTGTACCTATGCAAACACTTATGTGTACAAAGCAGGTAGTAACAAATTAACAATAAGAAAACCCAAAATATTAAAATACAGAGTAACTCCTGTGTCACCAAAAGAAGCTCCTGGTCCAGCCTGAAAGCTCATGGACCAGGAGTTGCTTTTGGCAGAAAGCAACTCCTGGTATTTGACTGATTTTGACCTTTGGTATTTCCCTTTTGTTAAACATACAGAGGTTTGGATGGAGACTGGTTATATCTGATGCTACCTCAGAGTTGCAACTTCTGGTCTGAGTTGAGTAGTGATTTCATTTTTAGTGTGATCCAAACTCCTGGGCCACATTCATTGCTGGTTTGCATTTTTGCCATAGGGTTTTTTTTATGGAAGACCTGTAAAAACTGAAGTTGCTTCTTGTTCTGTGTTTGATCACTAAGCTTTCCCTTCAACTGAGCACTGCAGTAGACATGTTGGGAAATTGTATTTTGCTGTAGCATATTGTACCACAGAGACTTTTATATTATATACTGTACACTGTAATACAGAGAATTTGCATTCTTTTGAGGAGGAAAAAAACTCCAGTGTCTTCAACAAATGAAAATTTTCAGAATTTTTGTCCAGTTAAACATTTTGCCATCCTTAAGCTAACACCCTATGAACTTCCTATTTCAAGTATTTGAGTTAGGTGACTTTATAACAGTACCTTTTCTTTGTGTTATTTCAGAAAGAACCTTACAGTGCTAAGATGGACAGTCTTGATGAGATGCTGGAGGGGCTAGATCCAATGGAATTTGAAGGAAATATAACTCCTCCCCCCTCACCTAACCATCAAGACAAAGCAGAGAAAAAGTTTGGCAAAGATAGTCAAGAATCTAGTCTAATGGACATTGGTTAGTGAAGATCTCAGTAAATTTCAATTTATTGGTGACTGGGATGTCTTTCTGCATTGCCTTCACATCGCAATTTGTGACCCCAACCCCCCCCCCTCCCCGAATGCCTAGCAATTTTAATTTTGCAAAGGTTGCAAATCAGTATTTTCTTACAGTATGGTTTTTTTTTACTTACTGTAACTGTCAAAAAAAATGAAAACCTTGCAAAAGCATGATATTTCAAGACAGGGATGATGGATCCTTTTCATATTTGGTATGGGAAGTTTTCAAATTAACCTTAAACAACTTAAGAGATGCAGACTCTCTAACTCTAAGAGGAAGTGAATTCCATAACATGAGCCCACCATAAGCAAACAAGTTGCTATGTTTCACATAGCCTACAAAACAATCAGGATAGTCTTGCTGCAAGTAGACCTTCAAAAGTTGTTTTAAAAAGAAGGCTTTACAATACACATATCATAAAGATACTGTAAGAGGGAGCTTGTCCACAGCAAGATTTGTACACCAGAAGGAGAATTTTGAATTTTGTATTTTAATCAACTGATAGGAAGTGCAAGCTTCTTAAAGTAGGGCTAATATGTTGGTGATAATTGATACCACTTATCACTCTAGCAGCAAAATTTTGAACTTTGTGTTGTTCTCGCTCCCCTTCTGGTTTTATGCCATAAATCCATGGGACTTTCTCACTGAGTGGACATAGGGAATCCCACACTGGTCACTAATACCTACTGACTTGGTTCCTTCAAATGCATGGTAATCAAACTTGCTGTAGTTGATTTTCTGTTGAATATTCATCTTTTTCAAAAAAAAAATTCCTGTAAAAGTGAATGGACTTTCATGTTACGAGTACAATGAATATAGGTGCAGGAGTAATGAAGTCTGCCGGGCAGGTAAAGTCTATGAGTAAAGTTAATAGTTTAGATAAAGATTTAATATTGTGTGAATTATGAAATATTATCTAACACCTTACTAATTCCTCTACATCTGATTAGAGATTTGGTGGTCACATGCCATGGGTTATTTGGCACTGTTACCTGGTCATGTGTTATCCATAGCGGGTTAGTCTAGATTCTAGAATAACACACGGTGTGTGGCCCTCTCCACTCCTTGAGTCAAAAGTTGACCAAACTCTGGCCTATTTAGAAAGTTGGGTGTTTCATAAAAGAAATATATAATGAATGTTTTACATTCATGCGATAGTATGAATAATTTCATTCATTGGAAAGATGAACATTCTATTCAATTCAGCTTTGCCTCGTTGAATAGAAGGTTCATTCTTTCAACTCATGAAATTATTTGTACGATCACACTCATAAACATTCATTATTTGTAATATTCAAGTGATGAAAGTGCATAAATGATTAGAATACTGTAATAGGAGACTTTTTGTAGATTACATCAGTCCATGAGATGGTTTTGCCCCTCATGCTGATCAAAGAATTTTCCTCATCTGTTATCTAATTATTGCTCCCATTTATTTCTCTTAACCTCTCTCAGATATGTTCCCCGAAACAGTTCCCTGTTTTGACTGTCAACGCGAAAGAAACTTATCTGAGCACATGTACAAGTTGTCCACCAAGGGTTATCTTACAAATGGCATTTTAACAAGGTGAGTCAGTTGAAGTCTTGTCACAGTTTAAGTGTGGCTAAATCAATGATATGGAATAATTTTTGTTCTACTAATGGCCACCAGAATCAGGATGCTGAGTGGAATTAATTTTGAATGTGAATTTGTAAGGCAGTTCTACAACACTGTATGATAATGTATCATTATGAGTGTCGTACAGTCGTGAATACCATTCATACGTTTACCATGGAAACATGAGTTTCAGGAATGAGGTATTACCAAAAATGAGGGAAAAGGGAAATTTGGTTTAACTAATACCGTTAATTTGAGAAAATTATTACCTTTATGTTGAAAATTTAAGATGATTGAAACCCAAGCAGACAAAATGTGAGCCTGGTCTCTATTAATTCACATTTGAATCTGCCTTCAAAATCTGACCAGGATTCTTACATTTTTTACCATGAATCTTTTGGATAAAGGAATACTCAGTAAGGTCACACAAAATTTGCACAAATTTTACTTCAAAGAATGCAATTAGATCAAATGTTACTAAACAGCCTTTTACATGTTTCTTGTCTCATTAAAGGATTTTAAGCAGTTCGGACCCCTGGCCAAACATGTTTCAAGGAGATCTTCTGCATTTGTTTGGTCACCGGTATATCACATCCACTGCTTTAGAAGACAAACTACTCCACCTGTTTTCTCTGGCAAGGTAATCATTGCTTGGGTATTACTACCACCTTACAATACGGGGCTGTGAACACGTAGGAAAACCTTTATAAGTTTAAGTCCACATAATTTTGTGATTGCGTAGTAATAAAACTGCACTAACCAGTTTTGTCCTATGGGGCTGATGGGATTTAATTGAACAAAGTAATTGAAAAGACATAATAAAAACCTGATGACCACTGCCATCCTCAGTAGTCGCCTTTGTATTGTAAGATTAGGGAGAAGTAAGTTGGACAGAAAGTAGGCAACAGTGGACACTGTCCTGGAGAATCCCACACAGACATAGTTTTCAATTTGAGAGATGCCCTCTTTGATTTAATTTTCTAATGCAAAAACTGTCTTAACATCCAGCTAGTATTATGGCACTTGGGTACCTTTCTAATCCTACCTGAAAACTCACAGGCTTATTGAGAACTTGGTTGTCAGGGTTTGCCAGTGCATGAAAGGCCTATGTTGTCATCTGTTTGAAATACTTTGTAATACTATTGAGTTTTATTCTCAAGAAATGGTGTAAGTTTATGTTTATTGTTGATGTGTGAAAGAAAAATGAAATCTGTCCATTCTGCTAAAATATCCTTTCAATTCTGAAATGTGGATCTTACAATGTTAGCAGATGAAGATACTGAAGTAGTTCCCCAAATTGAACTTCAAGTAATCAGGAGTGATGTCATCTCCTCTCTTTGAAAAGCGATCCTTTCTTTTCTTTATATTTTAATTAATTGCTCTGACCTTGAACAAGAGCGGATACAAGTTTTTCCACAGGGAATGTTAAGTTTCTAAAACACTACTAAAGGTCTGTGGACATTTAATAAATTCAGTTGTTCTACTCAACAGCTAGATTAAGATCCCCTGATCAAAAATCTGTTGAAATTATTTGAATATCTTTTACCATTCTCAAGATGTATCTCTTCAAAGTTTGACCATTTGTGGGAATTGTTCATTAGCTATGCAAAAATATGATGTGGAGTGTTGCACAGTGTCTGTATTTCTTTTGTTATCCCTTTATAAATTATCTGTTTATTACTTAAAAGCTAGTTTCTAATTTGGTCTTTAATGTGGATATTTTCAAAGAACCAAATAACTACTTCCAAAATTTACCCCTGGGAGCATCCCAATATTACAGCTGTCCTTGGAATGAAGGCTAAACTAACAAAGGATAACATAACACTCAGTTGACATGTCCCTCTCCGTACGTCACAAATTTGCATAAGTAACTCATATTTATTCATGGTACAGGTGAAAAACACTAATTGTCTTCTAACATGGTCAATGTTTGATGGATTTTAACGGGAATTGCGCCTATTTTTATCATTTTTAATGCTTTTTACACCAAATAGGCAAGCATCAAATTTACATGTCTACAGACCTTTAAGTTCTCCCACTGGGTATGTTAAGTCTTTAAAACACTAAGTTTTCCCACGAGAATTTTAAGTCTTTAAAACATTAACTTTTTAAAGGGGAGTGTTAAGTCTCTGAAACAATAAGTTTTCCCACAGGAATGCCAAGTCTCTAAAACACTAAGTTTTTCCTCGAGGAATATTAAGTCTCTAATACACTAAGTTTTCCACAGGGAATGTTAAGTCTCTAAAATGTCTCTGATGCATTCTCACTGTGAAAGCATTGTATTCTGTAGTGAAAATGAAAATGAAAAACTTCGTATGCTAATGTCTTGAAAACCACAACCAGGAATTGAATACAAATTTCACTGGAATGCTTACATTATGTTCCTCTATGTAAATTTTAGCTTCATCCCTTCTTTCAATATGATTTTATTGCAGGCAAAAGGTTATTATAGTTGAAAGACTGATGAATCAAAATCACACTTGGACCATTTCTGGTGAGCATAATCTTCTTTCACTATAACCAGGAGTTTGTTTGCAGCCTTGAAAATGTAAAAAGAACTTTGTAAACTAAGGCGGGTCATTATTAGGCATTTAAGTGCTTGAAGATGATATTTTATGTGCTGATTTTGGGAAAGTGCTTTAATTCACTTAAAAAGTACATATTTGTGAACTATTACAGTGTTATGTACATAATCATCATTTGTATCATATAATAAGCACAATAGATATAAAGAATTCTGTTGAAATGTGGTATGCTAGCAGAAAACTGTTAGTTTTTGGAAAATGCTTAAAAATGCTTGATTTTCTCCTACAGATAAATTTTTATGAAACAGCACATTTGTAGTATGATCTCAGTACTGTTACATATTGGCTGTGTACTTTGTATTTCACTATGAGATACAGATTTCTCAAATGTAGTGTCTTGAAAGTATCTTAGTTAATGTGCATTTGCATCCCCTCCAATTTTTTTTACAATGTCAGCTACTGTAAGCTTTTCAAATCTCCTTTCACTGGTGAATTCTATGACAAACATATTGCAAAACATAATACTACATTTTAAAGGAATATGAAGGAATGGTCTAACATAAAATAACAATTATCAAACACTCGTTTAATAACTCAAAATATCTGAATTGATTCAAATAGGTTCATTTTTTATCAGAGTCCATCTTTTCCCTTTTTTTTTTTTTTTAAATATATTTTTACAATAGCAAGGAAAGCTTTGCCATTGGATTACTTTAATATATTCAAAAAAACAAACACAATTTGACACAAGTGCACATGCATGCATACTGTTTATAAGAGATCTGGTGCACATTGCCAGGCCTTGAGTTATAGATTTTCCAGGTGTGCTACAAATCACACTCCTCAGGAAATTAAGTAGTGTGGTAGGTGTGATGCTTTATTTAATTTTAATAGATTTACCTGAGTTCCCATTCTTTATCTAGGTGTGTAAAAAAATCGCACTTCCCACAGCGATTTGAGGAGAGTGATGGTGTGCTATCGCCCTCGCACACCTCAAAATTCAAAGCCTGCATTGCATTATGTCCTTCTCTCTTTGCATATTAAATTATATTCTTTCTGTTCCAACATTTTTACAGAAAGTACCTTGAAAGAAGCAACAGCTGCCCATACAGAGGTTTTACAATTCTTTCAGTATGTTGCAGTGTTCATTCATAGGTGAGTGATGCACTGTTGATTGAGAATATGCACTTTGCAGATGAAATTCGGTTTTATATAGTTCAGTGTCCTGCTTTTGTTATCAAGGGCTGAATAGCACCATTGTAAAAATATTGCAGTTCTAAATTTTGTTTCTCATTACCATACCACATCAATGACACTTTGGCTTAGGTTAATGGAAGATTTTTTGCAAGTTTACCAACTGTTGGGTTAGTTTAAACTACATCAGGGGTTCTTCAGCTTTTCATCATAGTGACCCATTGAGGTATCCTGGCTGGTACGCATTCCCCCCCCCCATTCAAAACCACGAAAAAAGATGGCTACAAAAATGTTTATTCTCAAAAGATGGTCATTGAGATGGTTGGTGTTGTTTGCCACCCACCAGCCTACACTCTACTTTGCCTAACCCTAAGGCCCCAACTAACCCCAGCTGAGCTCAAAAGAGATAGGCCTTTTTTTCGGAATTTTCTCCTACCCGCCGTTACCCCCAGAAAAACCCCAAATGACCCTCATGGGGTTGCAACCCCCAGGTTAAGAACCACTGAACTACATCTTGCCAACCAAGATTTTACCGTCTTGGTTAAAGATGTACCTTCATCTTCTTGTTAATATAACCCAACCATATCTGTAAATTCTTTGTCAGGTTCCTTCAAGTTTCATCAAATGAGGACATGGTTCAAAATAATCCGTCCTTCCCACCACAATATTGTGATGAACTCTTACGTGACCTTTTAGCTCATCTCCAAGAATTTCTCCAGTTTGTTGGGAGGTTGTCAAACTTTGAGTCCTCTAGTCTCCATCGATATGCACAGGGTAAAACATCTCAGGTAAGAGAATGTCAGTATTCAGCATTATGTGAAATTGCCCTTACTCAAATCCCCTGCCACTGTACAGTGCAAATCCCGACCTCTGGTTGGAAAGTTGGGATTTTACTCTATGTTCGCACCTTCAGATTATAGCTTAAAATTTTGAAAAATCAATAAAAATATTTTAAAACCTGATAAGCGTCCCAGTGGCTGTAATCTTCAAAGCTTGGTTTTGTAAGTACTTAAGATTTTTGTCTTTTTAGTTGCATTATGAAGACAAGAAAAATAGTATTGTCTGATGGAATAAGCATCAGATAAACAACCACACTGTAAAATAACCTCTTCTCATGATTCTGTTTTACCTTTCAATTTTCTAGACCTATCAGAACCATTTTCTATTCCATACAAAGATGGATCTGCATTGGATGATTGTGGTAGCTGTACAGTGCCTTCATCAGAAGTTAACAGGTGTGTACCACACAAAATATTATCAATAGTGTACAACACCCTCAGTGTTATCCCATGCAGTACTTAAATTCCCTGGGTTGTAGGTATTCTGTGTCTTTTTTTTGTTAACTTTTAGTGTCTCAGGATTATTTCCCCATTAATGGTCTGGTGACATGAGAATGACAGTTGGATATTTGGTGTAAAAGTATTAAAAATCTAAAACATAGCCACAAAATCCATCAAAATTGATCAATTTACAGTGTAATTTCTATTTCATACTTTTATCATGAATAAACATGAGCTATGTATGTAAATTTGTGATGTCGAGAGAGGGACTAGCCAAATATGGCCAATGTTATCCTTTGTTTTTTCTGCCTTCATTTCAAGGACAGTTGTAATATTAGTATGTCCCGAATGATCTATTTTGGAAGTTCATACTGTTTCCTTGAAAAATATCAGTATCACTCAACAAACTGTAAACTATCTGATGACTAATTAAGAGATAATTAATATAGTGTTAACTAAACCTATGCCAGCTCTGTGCAACACTACACATCACCCCTGTGCATAGGCAGTGAATTACGTCTGAAACATTCAAACTTTTAAGACGTATATTTTGAGAACGGTAAAAAGATATTGAAATAAGTGCAATGGATCTTTCCTTCAGAAATCTTACTCTTTAACTGCCATGTCAAATCAGGCCTTTTTTACTGGCATGTCACCAGAACTTTAGTATACCATTCTAGTGTAGTTGTTTAAGTCCAAGTATACCCCCTGTAGTTGTAAAAATCCATGTATTCACTCTACTTGTAAACATTCATGTATGTTATGTTAAAAATCAAGTATATCACTGTAATTTTCAAAAAGCTTGAAAAGTTGTTGTACATTTTAAAATTCAAGTAAATTTTTTCTTATTTAAAATTTCCTTCAAATTATCATTTCTGCTTTCTGTCAAAAAAAAATTTGTTTAGTCCACAGATAAAACAGAGAAATACCAGTGTCATTGAAAAAAAGTGAACTTGGTGACCCAAAAATTTAACCCTGAAGGCAGACACATGTTAAACTTTGGAAGTTAGAATGAACATCCTAATAGGATGTGAAGTGTTAAGTCATGGTGTAGATTTATCTTTTTGTGAGTCTGAAAATTTTACCTCTCTTATTCTTGCAGGTACTCAATGGGAGAATGAAGTTGTAAAACTTTTGAATCAAGAAATTAAGGCCATTTTAGAAGACCTTGTATATCTAGCTTCTTTACGACTAAGGAAGGTAAGAAGGTGATCAGGAGGAAGAGTTTTTAGTTTCATATAGAAATATGAAATGTGACAGAATTTTTTTGTGAAAGATAGGAAATGGTTTTTTTCAGTCAATTATTTAAGAATTGCTTTTTTACTGAGAAGACTAAAATTTGTATTTTCTAGCTTGACCACCTGTAACAGGATTTTTCAAGTATTTTGGGCTGTGGAATACTTTTAGCTGAGTTCATAAAGGGAAAATGCAGTCACCCCAATCAGAGTTAATATGCCCCATCACTCTAGTTCATGAATGGCCTATTTTGATCATGTGACATTATTTTTGTTGGTGAGTTGTGAAATTAAAGGAGAAGTTCTCCTTGGTTTACCTATTGTTTGTAACAGTTATGTTCAAAACATCTTCAGAGGTGCTTGTAATGCAATAAGAGGAGATTTGCAAGAGAGCTGATTTTGCAATGCAAATTTTGGGGTGACTTCCTATTGCCTTTGATTAATTTTTATAGCCTGAATTTAAATATCTTCATTTTTTATTTAAAGTTTGTTTGGCTGTGCAATCGTTCCACAGGCCAATTATGAGTGTATCTCTTGCCACAAATGGCCTATGGGCTGCTACTTGTGAACCTTGTACCTATAACTTACCTAAAAATTGTCTGCTTCAGAAACTACAAGTTTGATTTTCCTTCTATATTTCATATAGTTTGTTCAAGAAATACATCATATATCCCTGTTCCCATGTTCCTGCTTACAAGAATTCTGGTGGCTGATGATTCACTTAATTGATGAGAGAAATGCTGCCATCGCTGAAAATGTAAGAGATGTATGCTACCATTCAGGCCTCAACAAACAGCTTCAAGGAGTGTATTTGTGTAGTTTAGCATTAGTGGATGTGATTTTAGTTTTCTGTACACTGTTGACATTATTAAAAAGGTCTAGATTTGTTCTCTTCACTTTTGTCAAAACATAGGAAGTAACAGTAATTTGTAGAACAAAATAACACAAGTCAGGTTGTCAGCTTAACTTTTGATGCTCTTTTCATTTCATTTGTTAGAATCATAAAACTAAAAAAAAGATAATAAAACAGCCTCTTAGATTTCAAAATGCATTTCACTTTGACTATTTTTGGTTGGAAACTTGAACCTCACTATCAGTTAGGAGCATTACAGTTCCATTAAAGGTTTCTGTGATAGACGTGGGGGGGGTGGTTTCTGTGATAGACGTGGGGGGTGGTGGTTTCTGTGATAGATGTGGGGGGTGGTGGTTTCTGTGATAGGTGTGAGTCTTTTAGCTCTTGAAGTTTGACGTTTTGTTAGATAATGTTTGGTTGTTCTAAGGTGCAGATAATAGTAATTTTAGGTAGACAAACTTCGTACTGGAATTTTCTGGAGTACTGCAGCTTCCCACTTTAACAACTGACCCTGATTGCCCTGGCAATGTCACCTAATTGCTTGGTGATAGAGCCTACCAGCTGGAAACCCCAAGTTTAAATTTCAGAAATTTTAAAAATAGGACCTGTCATTTTCCCTTAATGTTTTTTGTGAGAGATTCAATTGGAGAGGATAATACATTGTGTGAGGTTTTAATCTGTAAGATGAACTGTAAGCCTTAGCCCTAGGGTGGGGTGAGATGGGGATGTTTAAGAAAACTTGGGGTAAGAAGCTTGTGACAAACCTTTATCATTACCTTTGAGTAGGCTTTCTAGATAAGTGTGTCATTATAAATTCAAATTAGTTGTAAATGTTATTTCATTTGTCCTTACCTGCCATTATTCTGGTCTTGTACGCATCAGCTTTGGAATATTTAGTTTTGAAAAACTTTCATCGTTTGATGTTATTGCACTTGATGGCAAATATGAAAAATGTATTTTTCATTAGGTCTATGAATAGTTAAACTTGTACTGTAAATAATTATTATATTCTTCCATCAGTCATTTTGGGGCACCTTACAACTCATTTTGACCAATGTTATAGAGAAGAAGACTCACTTCTCAGATGAAGATGATCCTGATGTATACAGAGAAGGTAAAGATTGTTTCAGTTTCTCTTTCCTCTTAAGTTCTTCATTTCACCTTTGATTCCTTGCAGAAAAGGCAAAGGAGTTTATTCATTTATGATGGTGTGTATGTGTGTGTGTATGTGTGTTTGTGATGCATTATACAGAAGAACACTCAAACATACAGTGAGTTTTAGAATGAAGCACAGAAACCCCAAGCAATTGTTCAGTGAATCAACTCCATACAAATATAATTCAAGGCTTCAATTCATTGATGTAAGCTCTCTGTGATTTTTACCCTGTACACTAACATTACATTGTTATAGCACTGGGAATTCCCCTTTAAAGACAGAGTTTATTTTTAGACAGTGCACCTGCACTCACACTCACACTCAACTTCAATGTCTTTATTGTTATTTAAATCATCCACACCTGGTATGTGTATCTGCTCACAGGTGTTTACTGGGTATATCCTGTTTTGTTTGGAGTCTTTTGTTTAGCCATGTTCAGAACAATAGAATGGAAATATTCCTTTCACT
This sequence comes from Holothuria glaberrima, assembly GCA_009936505.3. Taxonomy (NCBI): domain Eukaryota; kingdom Metazoa; phylum Echinodermata; class Holothuroidea; order Aspidochirotida; family Holothuriidae; genus Holothuria; species Holothuria glaberrima. The sequence goes on along the minus strand of WURT03674158.1, from coordinate 12,028 downwards.
TACTTGCACCTCCCAAGTTGCTTTCTTTGTAAGGAGTTTTATTTTTAAAAGTGTCTTTCCCAGGTGCTTCTTTCATTGAAGTTTCTTTGAACATTGTTCATCACAATAGAATAGAAGTATTCTTTTCATGTTACTTCCACCTCCCAAGTTTGTTTGATTGAAGAAATTTATATTTTTAGAAATGTCACTGCCAGGTGTGTGATGCAGCTGTTCTTAAAATGCTCTGGTAATTAAATAGGTCAGGGTTAATGAACTTGTGTGTTACTTGTGCCAGTGGATTAATATATAGGTTGAGTAACTTGTGTGTAATGGTTGAGCTAGTTTGTTGCAGTGCTCTATTTTATATGCAGTTTTGAGAATGATCTAGCAATTAGTATTCAGTGTTAGCATAGACACATGAAGCCTGGAAGGGGGGTAGGGGGGAGGGGAACTTTATCCACAGTCAAAAATTTGATGGGGTGGAAGTATGCCTTCCCCCTCATTTCAAGGATGAAAACCCCTATTTTGTTTCCTCTGCAAAAATGTCAAAAATTAAGAGATATTTTCCTTAAAATTTGCACAATATGTTGCACCAAATTGTATCGAAGCAAACCTTCCCCTAAGACCCCCACCCCAGGACAGTTGTCTGAAACAATTTTCATCCCCCTCCCCCTTATCTCCCCCTCCCCCACTATTTTGTACAGCTTCCTACACCTATGAATACTTAAAAGTGACTGTGCATGTGTAAAGCATGCTCTTTGGGGATTTTTGGTTTTGATATGCATAGATTTGCAACTTTATAATTCCTTACCTGTTAATTTCTGTTGCAAATCATAGTGGAAGTATTCATTGACACTTTGCAAATATAGCAGTCAAATGAAAGTTGTGCTCACATCAGCTTTGTTGATATTTGCAGTACTGCGGTTTAACTGCCCAGTTTCCAACCAATTGGTTCAAGTCAAGCCGGCCACAGGCTTTTTTCCAGTTGCGGCTTACTGGCTTGTTTTCCCTTACTGCATTGCTCATGCGGAGCATCACGCACAACGGTAGAAGGTTCCATTTTTAAAGTCTTTGGTATGACTCGACCGAGGAATTGAACCGGGTCAGTATTTGCAGTACTGATGACATTATTAGGGATGGCATGGCACATTATATCCCTTGAAAAGAACGCGCCTCACCCATGCAACTTACACTTCTCATTTTGATTTGATTGGACGCATACAGTAGCTGCATTATTGTATGTTCACTACCAAACCCTTGGCCTTTGGTGAAAAGTGCTTGCCCCACCCACATGCCATCATCAAATGTTTCCCTCTTCCCCTTCTTCTTTTCGAAAATCTTCCTTTTCCAGTGAAAAATTTTAGTGATACTGCTGTTTGGTCATAATTCTCACCCTCATGATCGATAGACATAATATCCTTATATTGTGTGTCAGACACTGAGAACTATGCCTGGCAGCTTTTATAGTGAAGATTAGTACATTAAAAAAATTTCTTGAACAAATACTTTTTTATTGCAATTAAAAAATATCAATGTTTGTTATAATGCTTTTCTTATCAATAACTTTCCACAACTGTAAACAAAATAATTCTTGATTGAGCTATGAAGAATTTAGCATGGAGCTTCTGGTTCACATATTTTTAGGGTGCATTCTTTCATGTTCCTGAGGTGTATGTATTGGATTTCTGGACAGTGGTAATTCCCGTCTCTTTGCTTTCCAATAATATGTTTTGATTGGAAAAATGTTCTCTGAAAACATGCCACTGTTGTCAGGGATATGTGTGGTCCCATTTTCTGCATTCTGGTGACTAAGACAGTTAAATTAATTCAAAGTTTGAAAAATTATCATTTTATAAACAGATCCACCAGCAGAAGACAAACCCATTGTCCTGTCTCTATGGTTAGCTGAACATTTAGCACCATTGTATCAAATCAATCACCATGGAAACATTGAAAGTGTGACAGTAAGTAACGTTCCTTCCACACTTTTGATACACTAAGTTATATGGTAAAGTGAAGACATTCAGACCCCTAGTTTCATTGAAAACGAAGGAGGATAAGAATACAACAGGGCACGTGTACCCAAACAAAATACTGCCCTCTCATGTTTTAAATAAAGCCTGTATGGCCAACATGACTTGATTCTTCCATTGGTATGACCATGTTACCATGCAAATTAGCAACCATACAAATCTTTGCAGTATGCTTTGAAGAATTCAGTGTAAAATTCCAAATTTGCTCAAAAATATTTTGAAAACCTAAAATGTACTTGCAAGGTGGGCAAAATAGGAACAGGGTAGGGGAAGGTGGGGTGGAGGCTTCCCCTGTATAGTAGCATAGCAGGGGCACCAGATATGTATATGTAGGGTATGTGGCACTCATATAGGTTGAAAGCTTCATAGAAATGGGTTGGGGAGATGTGTTTTAAGAAAAATTTGTTTGTTGATTAAGATCTTTGTAAGTTGATTATGGAATAAGCTTATCTGAATTGGTTTTTGTGTGGTGAATAATTGGATGGGGTTTTATCATTGACTCTTTTTGAGTTGAGGAACGATATTTTCATACATCAGAGATTTTGTTGTTCCTACTTACAAGATATTTTCTTTTTTCTTTTAAGGAACTCCTGAAAAGTCACTGGCCTCTTTTACAATTTGTGTTTCTGAAGGCTTGCTCTGACAAGGTAATCTGAAATGTATTTGAAACTGAAATGAGTTGTCCATAGGTAACAAGTCATTCTCAATTAAAATAGGCACTTCAGATTTAAGACATCACAACCATGCAATGTATTTGGGGTTACAGCTAATTGATAAATAAACCTCAAAAATGGTGTAGATATACATCTCTTGGGAAATTTTACCAGAACACTAAAATTTGTATCAGTTTTGTAAAAGAATGTTGTAAAGTCCTAAATAGACAACAAAAATTTAAAAAAAAGTGGTTGTCAGTTCCCTCAAGACTCACAAACCAGGAGCTACATTTAAATTATTAATTAAGCTCCCCAAAAGCTGCAGTAGTGAACTCAGGTTCTCACTACTATACACACTAGCTCTCTCATAACCCCCATTGATTCCATAACCCCTGGCAGATAGTCATGATGAAGGTAGAGAGGAAAATCCACCTTTAAAATCTTTGAACACCCACCTAGCAATTTTTAGAGCAAAATTATTAGTATCTTAAAGCATCTTAACATAACTTGCTCTTTGCTGAAGAACTTGCCCCCTCACTGGAAGCTGTTGTACCCCTTCAGCACCTTGTTTGGCCACAGGACTTTCTAATCTCCTCCCCCTTCTGATGTACGAATGCACGAATGTAGCTTCTGTAGTCAAAATATTTGCCTAAGACCTGATGTTTTGAATGCAAGTCATAGCATTTTCTTACTCATAACAGTGTCATATGGACAAAATAACTCAACCTTATGTTTTAACAGGTTAAATTTTCTAATATGTAATAAAAGTTTGCTATATGGTATGTGTAGTTAACAGGTCATTGATAAAAGTTGCATTGGAAATTAGGTGACCACACATGCTAGAAGCAGTACAAAAGAGTAATGGATCAAATATGCAATAGCATAACTATGTATGTAAGAATAGGCATAAAAAGTTTGTTACATAAATAAATGTAATACATGAATGAATAGACGATTAAAAGATAAGTTCAGGTACAACAACCTTCAAAACACATACAAATTCTGAATTACCCAGATCCTGCTTGAGTGGCCATTTCACTGTTGGTTAGCATTATCAAATGCTTGTGAATAATTTGATGGGGGATGAAGATTTACAGTAAAATTATTTTTTTTGCAGGACAACCCTCCTACAGAGTCACAACTGCACATCTACTTGAGGTCCATTCTAACCATCTCCCAATTTTGGGGGTTTCATAACAAACTACTTACATTTCTTTGGAATACATTCAGTAAACAGATGGTAAGTATTATTGAACTTTGTTGTCCAAATTATGCATGGCTGGTGCAATCATGGAAAATTCTTGAATTTAATACTGTGATTGAAAGGTCATAGCAATTTGTCATATTGTAAGAGGTTTTGATTGGAAAATGATGCATGCGAGTCATCTCTACATTTCATTTCACTGGCCTGCAAAAGTCATCACTGATGAATCAGAGTGAGTTAGTTAGATGAGGTTTTACGGGCTCAGTTTGTAACCAATTGGTTTAAGTCAGATGAATCAGAGTGAAGATGTTTTTTTTAATGTAAAAATCAAAGTACAGTCACAGATTGTAAACTTAGATACTCAGGGTTTCTAAATATGTTTTTGGTGGTGCAATAGCCCCTTTAAATGGATGGGTGACATTGAATTGACCAGATGTTTGTAAGGTGAGATGGTGTCCCCCTTGATGATAATACACATATTTAACATTAGTTTCATTGTGATAACTGGTCACTTTGCTGTTTAACTCTTGAACTGTTAAAAAAAAAGTCTAAGAATTTCTGTAAGCACCCTGACTACAGGTCACAACTCAAATTTTAGTCACCTAAAAACCTAAAAGTAGTAACAGAATTTTTGCAAAAAAACTTGAAAATTCTACTTCTGTTAGAAAATGTTAGCATTAATCCTCTGGATGAAACAACTTGTTTTATAAACCTTGAAAATGTGCAGTAGGCTTTTAAGAGTTTGAAAAATATATAGGGGGACCACAAAAAATTGCTTGGAGCTTGAGTTATATCTCATCAAGTCACTTTCCTTCATTTTGGAGACAGACATATAGTAAACAAATGTTGAGCGTTACAATCTATTATGCTAAGTTTTGAGTGTTGGTGAACCTTGAAGAAGGTCCAGTTGAGAAACCAAGGCTGTATCAATATTCTTTATCAGCTGTAAATTATCTTGGACCCAGGCTCTTGAATGATCTTTTAAAGAGTAAAACAAAATCACAAGGTTATGGAAGCATTGTCTCTTTTTCTTTGAAAACAGGCTTTTTTTTTATTTCTACAGTTTTAGATGGTACACCTTTAATTTGGAATCCTTTTCTCATTTTCATTGCTTGATTAATATTGAAATTAAAATAAACTGTTGGTTTAACCATTGGTTGCAAAGAGATGCAAGCTACATATCATTTCCAATGGTTGACAGTGTCATCTCTCTTTCCTTTCAGAATAAAAAAATACCAATTGCTGTCATTGGACTTCAAGGTCTAGCATGTGTCAGGTGAGCTTTGTGAGATGGTAATGTTTATATTCCAGGCAGATCCTATAAAGGTGGGTAGCTAACCCACATGACTTTGCAAGGCCTCAGTAGTAAACAACTTTTCCATCCTGTAGTGAGTAAAGCTGAACATTACAAGCTCAATATATCAGTCATCTTGAGTGTGTTCTCTTACGTGATTTGTTATTTCTTACAGAAATGTCCTTGCTCTATATTTTACAAAACCGATATTTTAGCTTTCAGATGAGAGGCACTATCACTGTAGTCACACCATCCTGAAGCTAGCTTAGTCTTATGTGAAATCCTTCATACAGTCAATCACCTTGATTTTGAATTCTATCATTTTGACTTAAAAGTTTGATTCTTTGTTTAATAATTTGACAGTAAGTCTGCCAGCTCCTGGTATGAAAGCTGTAAGCAGAGGAGTCAGAATCAGAGGGCAAGGTAAGGAATCTCTCTGTCTCAGTTTATATCATTTTTTTTGAGCTGTAGTAATTGTTTTCTGTAACTCTACTAGGCATTTCACCAGGGAAGAAGGTTTATTCAAGATTATTACATAAATTCTGCTTCCTAGGGTAAGATATTTTAGCATTGCAAGGTGAAAGTTTGATGGTTGGATCAGACTACTTTAAACATAATTTTCAGAGCTAAACATTTAAAGTGAATGTCTTTGCTTCAGGAAGTTCTCCAGAATGCTTTAGCAGTGAGTTTTGAAACAGCTGGTCTGTTAAACTATTATGGTCACCCACCAAACTAACACTTGGTCACTCTGTCAGTTAACCTAATGTGGGTGGTCTGCAAATATAATCATGTGGCTCCCTGTACCAAAAAGGATGAGTGAAACTGCTGTAGAACATCTAACTTATGCAACTGAGTTTGAAAAAATACTTAGAAACAAAGACCATATCAATATGCAGTCACTCTGTTACTTCAGTCACTCATGCAAACAGTTGAAATTGATAAAAAGAAAATTAACAGGAACATACTTAACCCCATTTTGTTTCTAACAATCTTGAAACTATTAGTATTGATTTTAAGCTTTAAGGTTGATGTTCATATATCTTCTTGTGTACTTAATTTTTATGTGACAAATTGGCCTTCCAAAAATGATTAACATGGGTGTACAGTTCAGGTGAAGTAGTGGACTCAAAGGTACTCCCTGCTTGACACAAATGGCTTCCACAGAAATGCATTCCAGAGCTTCCTGCATATGCAACAACCTTAGGCAATGGTATTGGTAATATGATGTACCCCACTTATACAATAGAATGGTGGGATAGGGGTTGGGTCAATACAGCATCAGATTAGGGTTCAAAGACACCACTATTTTGATGTTTGATTACAAAGCTATTCATTGTTTCTGTACATCCTGATCCATCATTACTAGATCTTTGATCATAAATGCCACCTTCACATTGTCAGAGCATTCCAGTATCATGCAGAATCTTTTCAGGAATGTAAACATCCCTGCTGAAAATGAATCCTTTTGATGGAAAATAAATGGACTGCAGTTGATGGGTAAACCTAATAGATGACAATGGTTTCACTGCTAGAAGATGAGTTACCTCCTCCATTCACTACAGGTTTACCCTACCTGTAGATCAATTTACTCCTCATCTGACTGTATAGTATATACAGTTACAATAATATTGTGGCATGCAATACTGTGGAATGCAAAGGGAGTATTTTGCTCATCTGGGGGTGTACATCGTTACCCTCCTATACCTCAAGGGTAAGGCAATGAAGGAAGGCTGAAAACGTCTGCAGTAACAGTGTAAACAATTATATGTTTGGCTTCACCAAGGAGAACAGAAGGCAGGGTTTATAAATGATGTCAATTATCTTGATTTTTTTTTATAAGTTTTCACCCAAATACTTGATATTAAAGAGTGGATATCTTTGCCAAAGGTTTAATTTGTTTACATTTTATTGTACTGTAATTGCTCGTGTCATTATGAAAACCATTGTTTGTCTCTGAAACTTCATTATGCAATGCTTATCAATAAATCAGCATTATGTGACTCTCAACTTCTCCTCTAAAGGTATTTCTCCTTTTTCTTCTTTTTTTTTCAGTTTACCACAAGAAGACTCCTTCAATTTGTTTGTTAGAATTTTAGCTGTCCAACTTTCCCGTTTGAATGAGCAGGATCGTCAACAGAGCTGGAAACAGCTTCAAGGAAGGTGATGTGACAATATAAAAGAATATTTGCACTTTAAAGATGCAAATGACAGTTTCTAGACAATCCTAATTACAGGTCCTGCATATAGCATCCTTGGTTAAATACAATCTGTCTTAGAGACAGTACTTCCTGTGCTTGGCTTAGTAATCTGCTAAAGTAACAAGTCACCTCACAGGTTCACATTTAACTTCTGAGTGGGGTATGATAACTGAGATGAACCATCTTGCACAAAATATTGGATTGGTAAAAGTCAAACCAACAGTCCTCTGTCTATTCCAAATTTACAGTGCAGTCCTGATTTATAAAAAAATTCTCAGGTTGTCTGTCAGGAAAACCTGAAGCTGAACTTTGGTTTCCCAAGTATGTTTTGATTGTCCGAGTGAAAATGACATAAAACTTATGAGCAATTGTATTTCATGTTGCTTCTATAGTAAAGAAACATTTACATTCTCAAACTCTCCTCCAATGATCTTTTTCTCTCCTCATGTTTCACTGATGAATAAAATTCAATACCTTTATCTCAATACCACTTTTTAAGGAGATTTTTATAACCTACTTTCTTGCTGATATAGTAAATTATTCAGTTACAAATAAAATTTACTCGTCCATGGGACAAGCTCAGAGAGAGAACATTGTTGTCTGGTGCAATGTTTACCCATCTTGGACAATCGGACAAGTGTTGGGTTACCATGCGTAGGTGTTCACTGTGTATCATGATTGTTTTTTAATTCCTCAAATATTTTCTAAAGAACATACCTCTTTAATATACCTCTTTCATCATTCACAGATTATTTTCCAAGTTTCATAGCAAGTTTCTAGCAAGCCTGACAGAAGAGGGTCTGGTCAGGTTGTTTACTCTGTTTCTAACTTTGGCACTAGTTGTGAATGTCGAAGACCTGGTAAGATTACATCTTTGGAAGGTCTGAAATGTTCCCAGAAGCAATTATTATGAGACTTACCCATTCAGCCACTTGTTACAATTAACATGCATTCTAAAGAAAAGGAAACTTGTACATGTGGAAAATAGAGGGCTCTCTGCATGATATATAACAATCAAAATTGACCAAAAACATTTCACAGTGTAAAAAGTTAAGAGGAATCATTAAAAATCATTTTAAAGTTTAATTCAAAGTCGACATGGAGTATCAAAAAGTTGTGACAGGTTTATACAAATAATAGTATAATGGCAAATTTTTTACACCAAACCTCATCGCAACTGTTATTATTTCACAAAGATGACAACATAAATCTTATTTGTAAGAGATGTGTTAAATGCCCAAAAGTAGTGTTTGTATCACACACACATTAAATGTTCTCTTAAGATGTATCAATTTGTAGTCATAAAATTAAGTAAACAAAGAAAGTGCTATGTGGCTGATGAAAATTAGTTGTTTAATCTTTAGTAACATCTCACATTGCTGTAGCCATGCAACAGTAATCAGTTCCTTGCCTCTGAAATCAATTTTATTTCTCTCGCAGACTAGTCGCGTTATGAGTGTATTGCAAGATATCCCATCAGCAGCACTCAATGCAAAGAAGAAAATCATCGTAAATCGTGGTAAGTAGAACTGGCTCCACAGTAATACTGTGTCTCTGTACATGCCAGATTATGCACATTCTTGATATGGAACAATGTGCTATAGCTGTTGCCATAGTACAAACCTGTCCATTACTGTTAAGGTTTGACCAACAAGATATTACTTGTAGAATGGCCACAGAGTGCAATGTTTGTGATTGTGAAGGAGCAAAGATAAAAAACAAAACTAAAAAGTTTAGGAATAATCTCAGTTACACTTTTTAAGGTAACTTATTTTTTTCCTTGTGATCACTTGCATAATAATTCTGGAAAAATAGTTTTTGGACAATGGCTTGCTTTGTCACCAAGGAAACAGGAAAGCAGAGGATTGTTAAGTTTTGACAAAAGTTTCATGCAAGTAATAAATATAGACATCCTTCAGAGAACTAGACAAAGCACATCAGTGTAAAAGACATGCTGACTTTGAAGCACCATAGGAAGGGATGATCTCACTGACCTGTTTCGCTTCCTAACCTTTTCAACCACCACACAATGTTCTGTAGAAAAAGTCTGACACAACTGTAAATGAAAAATGGGTATTTTTCCTCTCTGAGGCTTGCACAAATCGTTTGTTGCATATTTTATGGAACTTTTTTTGCATTCACATTTTAAACTGAACATATCTAAATCCAAGAAGCCAAAACAATTGGACTGAGACTAAATGTGACATTAAGTGGGATTGCGCACTACCTGTTTAAGTAGGGAGTATGCCCAGTTGAGCAGTAATATTGTCTGTAAGAACCATGTCACTATGAGTTGCAATGCATAGTGAACAGGCAATTAATGTACATTAAGAGATGTTTTCATTGAATGTGCCATAAATGTGATTCCACATATAGTTACAGATCAGGTCTTATGACCCCACTTATCCACTTCTTTCGCACAATGTGGGGTGATCCATCTAGTTCATAGTATATGTCACTGGTAATAAGATAGAAAAGTTTGGATGTCAACAGATAATGTGCTACAAACTTTTTTTTAGTCTGAAAATTTGGTATTTTTCAAGAGGTACTTAAGAGAGAATCCTTATACAATTGCAAGATGTTTACCTTGATTCTTTTTTTTTTTGTTGTTCATAAACTTTTTATATTTTTTTCACATGGTAATATTCCACAGGGTTGTTGGCATTTGCTTTGGTCCATCAGAATGTATCATGTGACTTCACTGTCATAGCTGATTGGCTGGTACAGAATTTCAACAGTACTTGTTGGTGAGTTGAAACTTTCAATTGTTCATACAGAGTTTTGCTCATATAGAGGCACTGTAAAATGAATATTGTTGAAGTGCTTTTTGAATTTTTGTAATTAAATCTGTTTAGATGATAGCACTTATATTTAATAAAATGTTTATCTTCTTATTTTGATGTTTCCTTTATTGAAGAGAACTTTTCATCAGAACATGCTATATTTTTCTCTTCTGTAAACATGAAATGGACATTCATCACCGCATCATCACCCTTCAATATATTTTATTGGCACTATCAAATATAGACCATACATGGCTATATTCCTCCTGTGTGAATCCCTCTGCATCAGGGGTAGGGAACCTCTGGTCCCAGTTTGGCATGTGGCCTGCCAGACCATTTGATCTGGTCTGCAAGGCAGCATATAAATGAAACTTCAGACACACTTGAAATTTAATTGCTAGTTCTTTTTATCCCAACATGTAACTTGCTTTTTCTTTTTCCAGATAATTTTCATAAATATGCTGCCTGATAACGCTTCTGAGTAAATTATTTGGCCCTGGACAATACACAATGTTGCATTTGATCCTTGTATACCATATGGGTAGGCATAATTAACCCGCAAGTACAATTGTACAAGTCTTCAACGTCTGGTGGAAATGTTCAACATGTGTGGAAGATATGCTGCATTACATTGAACAGGATTGTACTGACACATGTATAGCTGCAGTATTAAACTCGGAAATATTTGCATTGGCACTATGTTAGTTCCTGTGGATTCCATGTTGAGAACTTCAGGGATTCAATGGGTTCAGTGAAAATTAAAACAGTGGATAACTTTGCATTTTAACATAAAGAAACCAAAATTGTTACACAAACATGTTTTTGGGTGTGCTTTGCACACACTTTTTGGCAAGGTCTTGTACACTGTTACTTCATACATGTGAAAATAAAAAGATAAATTGTCAAAGTGTGATGCTATTGGTCTGTTTAGCCTAACACATCCAGTGCCACTTAAAAAAAGTGGATGAATACATCATTGTAATTTGTACAAATTTGTACAAACTCTGTACGTTTGAGCTCAGTGCTTTACCCAGGTCTTTTCCCAGTGACCTCTTCAAGGCCTGATTAAGACCGCTGAAACTGTAGCCTAGGGAAAAAGCTACTTGAACCCATGCCTGCTTTGGTGTGGTTGGCTTGCAAGTGAATTATGACTATCAAAATGGACCTTTACAGGAAAAACCTTCCCCTCCTCTACTTTATACATTCTGTAGCTAGCAGTATACTTTTTGAATATGGAACAATTCTGTTTAAGGCCTTCATCTTTTAGTACAAGCATTGGTTGCTCTGTTTGAAGCACTGCATGGTCATACTTGCTCTATATGCACAAGAAAGAAAGAAATCAAGTTTAAAGAATCTTCCTTAAATCTGTTATTGCCTAAATACTTATTACCAGCTTTTGAGATGTCAGGATGTGAATTACTCCAGAACTGCCGCAAGAATAGCAGATAAGGGTTGTAACATAACAATTGTACATTGCAGAATTCTTTGTGTGAGCATTTCACTTTTATTAGCCCTTGGAACTTTTGTCACTTTATAATTGTAATCCAGGCATTTCAAACAAGAAAATCTGGATCCGTCTAAGAAGACTGCCTTGTGGTCCATGATAAGCAGTTACATAAGTGATGTACAAGATGTGATTGAGGGCAGTACTTGGCTGAATTTATCTGAAGATAAACTCATTAGTAAGTAAAAATTGAAGTATGTGAGTCATTTTCTTATTTCATTATTAGCTCAACCCGCAAAATGCGGGTCAAGCTTATGTTATACTGTAGAGGGCAAATGTCTATCTCACTTTTCAAAAGCCTAGTCCTTCCTCAGTTGTCGCTTAATCTGTCTGCCATTTTCTGTAGAGGTCACATCATGGTGGGGCATTAAATTTTGTTT
>WURT03674157.1:0-59423 GCA_009936505.3 Holothuria glaberrima | reverse complement strand
AATTTTCACATGCCGGCTTTACTTGTGACCCACAAACCACATTATTGAGCCTATGAAACAATCATAATCAAACTTTTCTTACTTCATGTGTTGAGGAAAATATCAAAATTTGAAAGTATGCTATTGCACAGGGGCCTGGCTATGCCCGCAGAGCAGGGGGCCTAGCCCCACATACCCCCCCCCCCTTGGCTACGGGTTTGCTCTTCATTTGCGCTTCCGAAGCTGAAGAAGCATCATGATCATAGCCTTGTTTCCTTCACTTGGGGAGACTTTCAACGTCTCTGTATTGCAAGAGGAGGGGAAATTCCCACCAGAAGAGCAAAATTTTCTCGAGCTTCGCGCGCACGTGCATACATACAGCCAGACCTTTACGCTATCGGTGGTAGGCTTGAGATATCCCCTGTGGTTATGATATCAACTGTTATCATATGGTGGCACCACTGACTCTAAACACAATCATCTTCTTCGGTGCCCCCTTATGCGGCGTCAGTGCCCCCTATATCAGAATTTCTGGCTACGGGCCTGACGATATATTCCCATTGAACTCCTGTCTATTGAATTCCCATAAATCCCCATTGGATTCAATGGGACTTAATATGGATTTTGGACAGTCACAACATGAAATCCCATTAAGTCAAAAGGAAAATCCATCGTCCCATTGATTCAACATGGAAATTGGGACATTCAATTTGAGTCTCGTTAAATCCCATTAAAAAGTGTAATGGGACGTACTCAACGGGAACTTTTTCCTGGGATATGGAAGAGTGGAGATCTTGCTTGTCCCTCAAGTCAGAATAATAGGTCAAGTTGCCAAGAATAATTAAAACAATTACTTATTGGCATGTTTCCCCGTTCTGAAAGCAAGATCTGCTTGAAGCTCGCATTCGTGATCGAATCATCCCTTTGTCAACAGGCCACAGTCTGTACGAGAGAGCATCAGTACTAGTGTCCCAGTTACACCACTTATAGAATCTCAGTTTACATTTCTTTTAAGAGGGGTATCACCTTAATCTTTCTTTTCTCATTCTTTCCCACCACTTAATTATGCGTCCTAACTCACACGGCTAACCTAAGGACGGTAAAAGACGGTATCAGAACTGCGGTCGCCATGTTTCCTTTCTGAATCTTCCTTTCTTAATCACGCTCTCTATTTTATGAGATGGCATCCATAGGCCATCTTGAAAACTGCACCACTGTCTGTCTTATAGACACAACAACTTTGGAAACCAGAACAAGTAGTGGGCGAACCGGGACACCGGGACAGAATAGTCCAAACCGGGACAGTCCGAAACCCCTAGAAAGCTGCTGCAATATAGGATTACAAGACCGCCAAAATTGGTTAAAGAGGCTTTAGTGATCAGCGTATCATCGTTTCGTCAATGACTGAGAGTCCAGGTTATTAAGTAGAAGCCAACCGGTGCCCTGAATTGACCGCCCGGATGGCACTCACCCCCCCCCCCAAAAAAAAAACAGCTCGAACCGCCCCTGCTGTATTGGGAAACTTTCAACCATTTAAACGGAGGTTCAGTTCGTCCTGCATTTCTTGGTGTTACATTAATAAAACTTTGGGTGTTTTACTGTGAAAACAGATATCAAGATATAATAACGCAAAGTGAGCTGGTGGTTTAATCTGTTTATCCTGTGTATGGCCAAGATGCCATGCAAGGGTGAAGGAAGCGGGGGAGGAAGTATGCTTCATCCCTCACTTTCCAAGGAAGAAAACCCCTTAGTTGTCTCTTCTGTATGAAATGTCAAAAATATAAATAAGACATTCTTGAAAAACCACTTTCTGGACATAATTCCTCACTTTTATCATAAACATGGGATCAGCAGCACCCGACTATGCATAGGGATTGAACCCTTGGCCCCTTTTTCTAAACCCTAACGTTGACTTCAAACACATTTTGCAAATTCCCGAGGATCCGGTTTACCCACAAATATCCTGGGAAAAAATAATGCGTGCCCTGCGTGTCTTCCCTTCACCGTAAAGAGTCATTTGTGATGCATTTATCTTACCAGTTTATCTTTGTATGTGTTTCTATTATCTTTTATGTATTCATTTTAGAAGTTGCCTAGGGAGCTTTATTTTTTTTAAATTTCATCATGTTTTATGTTTTTATTTTTATGTCTTCACTTTTTCTTTTTAAGTTTTTGAGCTTTTCAATCGTTTATCAGTTGCCTTTATTTTCTATTCTTATATTTATGTATGTAAATTTTTGCTTTACCTCGTGAGGGCCTCGGGGAACATAAGCGTAAGCTTACCGAGTTACCCTCTTTTAAATAAAGTTTAAATAAAATAAAAATTCAAACAATATAGCTTCACTCTGGTTTGCCAACGATGACTTGTACAGTTACTTTGTGTTAGTCAACATATGGCTCTGTCAAATCAAGGCTATGCCCAGGGCCGGATTTACCTGGGGTGGGGGCTGGGAACAAACTTATGTACAGGCTCCCTTGGACTACAATTTTCCACAAGACTAGTGGCGCAAGTCATGAAAGGAGGGCAAAGGTTGTGGTCACTTTTCCCTTCTCCCCACTCGAAATGAACTCCATGGATTTCCTTTTTACGTACATATAAGCCTACAAAACGAAAATTATTATCTCCACAAATTCCAACGTTAATTGCGTCATCACATGATCACACGGATTTCGGCTAGATCAGTTTACAGTCAGACTGAGTTGATCTTATAATAATGCGAAAGAGCCAAAATTAAGGTAATCGACAATGTGGGTTTCCCCCCGTTTCTTATGGTGAAAACCTCTGGATTCAGTCTGGAATACTCTTCCAAAATATACAATAATGTAGTTTTGTGGGGGGCCTAGGCACGTGCCCCGCTGGCCAATGCTTAAATCCGGCCCTGATCATTCCCCATGGTGACCATACAAGGATTTTATGTGTAATCAAAACAATCTCTGTGCATGCCGTTTAATGTAAGTTATTCTGCATCTAGTTTGAATTTGATATCAATAGAAGAGCAGTCACCAAATGAGAATTTTGCTTTCCGGTCCCGTCACCAAAAATGGCACTTTGGGGTAATAAGTGCCCATCTGCAAGTTTTGATTTGCTTTTACTGTGTAAATTAAAGACTAGTTTATGTCACAGTGATAGATTTATAGAATATTTAATACTGGGTATCCCTAAAAAGTAAATTTTCAGGGCTGAACTAATAGGTGATATGCGTGAGTTTAAGTCTCAAACAAGGCTTGCCATGAATATCATGCATTGCGGGATGATTCCCAAACTTGATTTTCCTCAATAAAATACCAACCCCCCTCCATCATCTGATTATCAGATTATAGTCAACGGGAAAGAAAAACACGCGTACCTTTTTTACTTAAAGGAAGTGGTACAGTTCTAGTACGTGACATGCCTACCGGGCGTTGAAATATCGAATTTTTACCCTATGAAATGTGATTGTTATGTATTACTTTCAATATAATTTCAGGTGATTTTGTAAAAATAGAAAAAAGGAAGTGTCATTGTTATAGTTCTTAAACAAAACTTGTCGAAGTAATAAATTCTCTATCTTTTACGTAAGGGAGATTTAATTCGTAGACGTTTGGGGTGGTTGATTGTAATTCGATCTTAAATATGTATACTTTGGCAACCTATTGATTGTAATTTGATACCAGGTTTGCTTCCTTTGAAAGTCTTTAACTAAGGTAAATTGTGTCATCCACTGATCTGTACTTAATATTCAGTAATAAAGATAATCCTACTAGCCGAATTGTACGTTTCTGCCGTTAAACTTCGGGTTTTTTCGGATCGGTCTCGGGTGGTCTGACTTGAAAGCTTCATCGGTTTGGGCGGTTTGACGTACTCTAAAACCGACATTGGATTGGTCTTGGGCGGTCTGAACAGGAGGCTTTGTCGGTTTCGGGTAGTCTTGGTCAAGTCTAAACAGACGATCAGGTGGTCCCGTCATCAAAAATCAGACCGACACACACCTTTAATTGCTTCAAATATCTCTTTATCTACTAAACCTGCTATAGCACTGACAGTAGCGGAGACTCAAAGAGGGAATGAGCTTGGGGGAAAGTCCCTTGCCCATCTACTTGCCTCTCGGGGCGGTAACTTCCCTCAATTAAGTAAAAAATTAATCGTTAGCGATTTTTTCCCCGCTATGAAGGGCAATTACTCACTACACTGTGAGAACAGTAATTAAGACGAAGCCATGTGATAACTTGAAAAATGAAAATCAACACTAATTGGTTAGCTCGTGGGAGTTGAAATTAAACATAGAAGAGTCACTAGAAGGGGGTCTTACAACTTCATTAATCTACTCAGTCGGCTAAACTTGCACCAGTTGGGAAAAGAAAAGGGGAGAGGAAACTGAAAAGAGGGCAGGGATGGAAGAAAAATGAAGGAGAAGGGAAAGAAGGAAAGGAAAGAGAAAAAAGGAAGGAAAGAAAAGGATCAGAGAGGGAAAAAGATAAAAAAGAAGGAAAGACGAAAAAAAAACGTGTGTGCGTGAAGGATTGTGGGAGATTTATAATGCATGTAGGCTGTAGACAACTCAAGTCCTTTTATTAAAAAAACCGGTCAAAACATAAACAATCGTTTGGCGGAACTTCAATAGTTTTTCAGACGGACATGCCAAAAGTTGTTCGTGGCAGTGTGGCATCATGTCACGGAGAGAAGACAAGCTTTTACACCAGTCGTCAAAGTAAACTTTGAAATATTGGGATGGAGGGAGGAAAAACAGAGAAACAAGGAAGGCAAAAAGAATAGATTGGCAGCGAAGCATGGTTTGAGGGAAATTTTAAGCACTCTTCTCCACAATATTGGTTTCTAAAATTGTACGAACATTTCATTTGAGATCGTTTCAAGTCATTGAATCCTTAGAAAAAAGACCTACATGAGGCGACTGAATCGTAGAAGATAGCAACTCGATGCTATTTTATTTAAATAGCACGATACTTCTTGTCGTTTTCGTTCTCTTTTACAATTTGCCTGTACATTCATGGCTGTTGCTGGCAAAGCTGAAATTTGTGAAACAAGTGAGCAGGGCAGGGTAGGGGGGGGGGATAAAAGGCTTTTGAAGCAAAAGAATTGTGTGAAAATGTGAAAGTGAATGGGAGCATTCCAAAAGTATGAGGAATGTATCCCTACATTGCCCCATTCTCCGGGCTTTTCACCCATACCACATGCAACTCTCCAGGTCACTGATTTTCCTTATCGTCAGTGAGTCTTGAGACACGGTCATAATTAGAACAGATATTAACATGCGATATCGGGGGCTATCCAGGAATTTTCAATAGAGGGGCGTTAGATTTGACTGATCGCTGCCATGGGGGAGGTGTGTAAGGGGAGGCCCCCTCCCCTTGGAAAAGTTTTGCTTTTGGAAGAGGATTGAGATGAAATCTCAGTGGTGTTATATTTGACACATTTTGAAGCTTTTTTTTTTGCCTCAACTTTTTACACGCATGACGACCAATGGGAGGGGGCTGTTGCGCCCCCTCTGGTTCCGCCAAATAGATATTGTCATTTATACCCTCAAGAAGAAAGCTTTGGTTTACACGAAGAGCATGGTCTACTGCGAAGTTGTACTCAACAACGTTAAGTTGCCGAAAGGTTATAACAATCTGGGAAGTATTTTGAACTAATTTGACACCACGCCCTCTGCAATAAATCGGGTGTTCCCAGTACAAAAATATGACTCGTATCGCTGCTATATACGGTTGGCTGTGCTGGACATGAATGTCAGGTACTCTGCCACACTGCAGAATTTAGTCATTACAGCTATATATAGCGGCGAAGGTTTCAGTTACTCAATCAAGATGAAGACTTTCAGTTAGTTTATTGCAGAATGCCATTTAGCTGGTTACTGCGATCGTAAATTAAGGGTAGTCGAATCTAACCATTGTGTATGCTACTCGCCTACTTCAGAATAAATTATGGCCGTAAATGTAAATATACTTATGTTTCTTTTGCGAGAACGAGGAAACTTAAATTCAGTTTCAAGCATTGGTTCTTCACTTGCCCATCTGGCGTCATTGCTTTTACGAGCTATGTTTTTATCTCCTTTGTTTCATTTCAGCACAGTGGGGAAATCCCTTAGCGAGTGATTCCACCTATAAAACGCTACAACTTCGTAAGAAGACTATACTTTAATCCAGAACAGAGGTCATAGCTCTGTAGAGAAGAAACTTCTGAAGCGCCCAGTAGTCCGATCGAGGAAGGAGCAGCAATCCTTTAAAGCTTTATCTTGATTAGTTAAAACTGAGTTGGCCTAAAGATTTGGTAAATATTTGAGCTGATTTGTGTCATTTTAGTCCAATCGAGTCAAGATTCCGATTTGTGCCCCAGTGATGATTAAATTTTACACAAACTCTAGAAGGACATCTGTTATTTCTCAATACATTCACACGTTTCCCGCATTCCTGCCCGAAAATATAGATCGCATTACTATCGCATTATCGATATACAGGGAGTTGCCTATATATAGTGGCAACTCCAAGGTAGGTATATATATATATATATATATATATATATATATATATGGCATTTTGAGCAGGCCCTGTTTGGCACCTTTCTCTTTCAATTTTCACTCTCAAACTTCTATGCATGCTCAATCTGAATGTCCTCATTCATTCAAATTTTTTATCCCTACAGCAAAGTATACCTTTCCCATGCGTGGATAACAACAGGCAAAAATACAGAAACTGTAATATATTTATGGTCTTGGAATCCAAAATTTCACCAAGTGGTTTGCAACATATTCCTGTTACTGTAACTATACTCAGAGTCATATTAGCTACATGCTTGCATTGAGAATATTTACCATCCCTCATGCGAAGATCGTTCCCCCTTCCCGTAGGCGGTTTCTAAATCCGCCCTGACAAGACTCCAAAGAGGAATATTTACCAAAGATGTTGCCTAAATAGCTAGCTTCCTTATTCAGGAAGGTGCTGGGAAGCCTTAAAAGGGGGCCGAGCAAACAGAGTCGAGGGGGTACCAAAGATGCCGAAAGGACTGTAACCAGAAATTTTGACATAGGGACACAATTACTTCAAAAGGGGGCATTAACTAGGACTTTCATTATGGTATGTTGGTAATCGTTTTTCCAAATAAAAACTGTAGCAAGATTGAATGCACTTGGGCATGAGCCCTGTTCCCTCCTACGGTTCTGGATAACTATTCCGCAAACAGCCGTAGAATTGCATGTTAAACACAAACGCATAAATTGTAATATTTTCTGTTTTTTGAAATTGTGTTACTATAGCCATCAGGAAGCTTTATCGTCGGCAAGCCACATAATTTCTCAGAGAAGAATTATTTGAACTCCGTCCGTAATAGCTTGCTGCTATAAAAAGGGTGGACAAATGTGTACATTGTTTTAGTCTGATGATATCGAAAATGGCATTTGCAAATACACGAACTTTCGTTTTGCTGATTTGTCATGAATTTGAGTGCCCTTCTGTCTTTTCATTTTATTGTCTTTCCGACAGCATAGTTAACATTGTAATTTAACAACAAAACACATGAGCACTACTTTTAATTTGTTATACTCACTCATGTGTATAACATCTTCCTGTCCGCTTCCGTTTCGCCCTTGCAAGTCACATCAAAGCTTTGGTGGTGGACCCCTTTGAGGCCATCGGGGGATTCCTAGACCCTACGTCAGAACCAACGCCTTAGCCAGCGATTCGTCTCTCCGTCTTTGAAAAGGCTAAACTTCAATGTGAGACGGCCAAATTTGAGCAGGACGGCTTTTGAGGCGCCAATAAATGGCTTGGTTTAGCCTTCCAACTTTGGTTTGACTTGACATCACTTAGCTAATTTAAAACATGGAGCTCCATGTATAAACTCACTGATATTTCATACCAAATTAATCCGACCGCCGAAGTGTATGACCCTCTTGCTACGGACAAATTAATTCCCGTAATTTAAATTAGAACGCTCTCTTATTAAATGTCGCGAAAGGTTAAAGCAAGTTAGCCTAACTTAACACAAATCACAGCGTCAGTGTCTAGCCTACCAGTAATAGTTGCTGGCCCCAACCGGCTCCGCTGCTGCGGTACTTACCGCTCTTGACGTGTGGGCCACACGCTTGATTTTTTCCTTCGTATTACTGTAAGAGGAATCGAAAACTCCTCCGGAACGCAGTACCTGTAAATAGTTTTTTCGTTATGTAAACGAGCAGTTCTGTATATTCTCTGTTATCGCTGCAATCTCTTTTCCTTCATTCATGCTGTTATTCGAGGGCGCCATGGCCAGACATCCCTCAGTTCTGTTTTCATCCGTTCAACATGTAATATAGTCATCATAGAACTTATTTTACTTTTTCCGTGTATTATATATCTCGACGAACAAAACGACCATGTCCTCGCCAAGGGCGTAATCCATTCGGGGAGCTGGACCTACGTTACATCTGGTGGCACCTGTGGGATTCGAACCCACGCCACTGAAATGATTGGTGCCTCAAACCAGTTTAAAATTAACCATGACAAAAGATTAAGATTTGTAGAATATTCTTCTGGAGATCTAGTGTGGGTGGATTTACCCCGAAACAAACGACTCAAATTAGCGGCCAAATGGGAAGGCCCTTTCATGGTGATTAAGCCCTTAAAAAACGACAGTGATTGTATAGTTGTTTATCAAGTAAGGGATGTTCACAATCCGTTGAAACCCATTCGGACGGTACACCACAACAGGCTTAAGCCATACTGTTCAGTAGGTGACGAAAAAGTAAAGTCTAAGGTTTTACAGGTTTTGTCATCAGCGACATCAGTCACAAAGGCTCACTTCCACACGTGTAAATAGGCCCAAACCAGTTTGGAATGTAAGTAGTAATGTTGTTCCCTTACCAAATACAGGTGTAGGCTAACAGGTCCCTGTTACAACGTCTGCTGAGATTGTGGTACCCAGTAGACCAACAACAAGATATGGACGCCAAACTAGACTTCCCGATCGTTTACGTGATTGTCATCTATTCTAAGTTAGATTAAGTAATGAATGAATACTAGTAGGTGTGAAGTTAGGCCTAAGGTAATATTCCATGCCAAAAGGTGATTGGGCG
Organism: Holothuria glaberrima; assembly: GCA_009936505.3. Lineage (NCBI taxonomy): Eukaryota > Metazoa > Echinodermata > Holothuroidea > Aspidochirotida > Holothuriidae > Holothuria > Holothuria glaberrima. The sequence goes on along the minus strand of WURT03674157.1, from coordinate 50,400 downwards.
TAAATACCCAATCATCATAATCGTAACTCTAGTCATGTGACTGCTATTATACCACGAACAATCATTAAAACCATTGATGCAACTAAATGGGAGACGCGAACATTAGCCTACTTTTCACGATCGCAACCGGTTGTGCCACTCTTAAAGGGAAATATTGCGTTTAAAATTCACCAATATGGCATACAAAGAAAATACCTTAAACCATTATTAAACAGTTCAGTCTCATTAATAAACTCTGGAAATAGCTTTACCTCCTCAAAATATTCTGCATTACAAGAGTAACGGATTTTGCATCATTTGAATTTTTGAAAGTTTGGGTGAACAAATTACTTTTGTACAACAAATTACCAAATTTCTTCCTGTGAGAGCCTTATTTCTTGAAAAGAAAGCTACCATACTGCCTTATTTTGAATTGTCTATCATTCTGTATCTATTTATATTGGTTTAAAAATTAGGAAAAATTTCTGTAAAACAAACGCAATATTTCCCGTTAAATTGGACACTTTTATAAATAAAAGGATCTAGGGATGGCGTCGGATCGGGCTCTGTATTAAATTTCACTTCTCATTAAATTCTCACTTTGCATCACAGATGATTAGAAGAAACTATTCTCAGTTGCTTGTTTAAATAACCTGTATCTACCACGTTTTCTCGCATGAGGTGTTAGAGTTAGATGAGGTTTTATGGCTCAGTTTCTAACCAATTGGTTTAAGTCGAGCCGGCCACGGCCTTTTTTCCAGTTGTGGCTCACTGGCCTGTTTTCCCTACTCCATTGCTTATGCTGAGCACCAAGCACAATGGCAGTAGGTTCCATTTTTTCGCATGGAACATACAACTTACTGATAAATTAATACCATCAGTTATTTGTATGGGATCTTTTTTGCACATAGTTTTTATTTTAATTATTTATTTATGTTTGAATGCCAAAAAATTCAAGGAGGCATAGGTGTTTTTACGCTTTGTGAGCATGATTTTTACCCAAATTTTGTGAAAAACGGTTGCTTTCTGGACCCCACCAGGGGCCCTGAGACCGCCCCTGGACCTCACCCGTGCGGGGTTTCGCGATCGCACCTATGGCGCCAGTTAAATAGTGCCTGGTGAATCAGTAACAATGAGACCCCCCTATTTTAAAATCCTAACGAAAACCCTGGTCAGAACCCACCTCTGGTATGAGTTTGAAATATGCAATCAAGTGGTTAGATTAGGTGAATTCCTATGGAGTCTAATATTCTGAGCATTTGGATAGCTAGCTTAAGTCATCTCTGTTTTTACGTCTTAGTGCTTAATGTAGGCTTGCATGATGCATTGTGTTTTACACTCATTTAACTATACACTACCCCTAACAAATGTTCAGTACAAAAGGGCAGATATGCCCCGACCCCCTATTAACAACGATAAAATGTACCTTTCCAACACTCCATGGGAGCCTCTTTGTAGAGGAATTTTGTGAATACCTCCAAATTGTATCAGGGACTCGGTGATATCAGATCTAATATCAACTCCCTGATTACATTTTGTAATTTTCCACCCTGTCAAGTTGAAAGGTGTGCAAGATCAGCACGGTCCAAACCAAACCGAAGTCAGTTTGGGGTGGTCTTGATTATCTCAGACTGACGGCTGGTTGGTCTGACCTGTCTTGAGACCGACATCGTTTCGGTCTCTGGTGGTCTGTCTGCTTTTGACCCGAATCGAAAACCCCCGAAAAGCAGACGACTTCATTAATGTACATTTCATCTTTTTTCAAGACACAATTGCTATCCCAACTGCCCAATGTGCATAAAATTGTAGGTTGTATAATCTCTGTGTATCGGAGCTAACCCAAACAGTTAAAGGTCCACGTCAATATTTTGCACTCCTTTAATTGAAATCTGGAAACCTTGCACGGAGTTTCTCAGATTGGTCCCCGATGGTCTGGAAGGCTCCTGTGGGTGGTTTTGTTGAATAAGTTACAGATGCCGGTTTGGTCTCTTTTGGTCTAAGCACAATGCTTCGTCACTTTCGTGTTACCTGTTTGTATTCGAACCACGATCTGCACATCAAAAACCAGATCAACGCACACTTTTTACTCTCAATCCCCTCCCGCCTATTGAAATCCGCTCCAACCTCCATCCTTTTTCCCAGGTCGTCTTTTCAATATCTCATTAGTTTACCCTTCATCGTGCATTTATTTGCACCTCATGTCACCGGGAGTTGATGTCACCAACGTTTTGAGTAGAATGTGGAGGGGAAGAATGTTGTTTATATTTTTAAGTTACTTTAGTCAGTCGTCGTGCTGAGCAGAGAATGGAGAGTGTAAATACTAAATAGATCGTTATATAAGGACGTAGTGCTCAGCAATTGGGAACAACGAAACATCGTTGAAGAGTTCTTTTAACCTCAAAGTATTAGACAAGAATTATAGGGTGTAAGCTCCCCCCTCCCGTTAGCAAAAGAGAGTCAATGTTTTTTTTAAATCTTCATTTCAAGGCAGTGATATACGTTATTTAAGGGCAAGAATCATGTGATGTTTGTGAGCCAATCTGAGGAAGTTTCAAGACAAATGCTTTGCAAACTTTGTGAAATGTGTTTGGGGGAAGGGAGTATCAAAAGAATAATGAAAGACAAACGATTATTAAAACTCGAGATGAAGCTTTATATGTCATCCTCATTGACAAAACATGATTAAAAGACATTTAGCGTACAGAGGATTTTTTGCTTGACATCAGCCAATGACAACTGGTAAATTACACAGAATGATATGGGGCAAACTGTTTATGCTCAGTGAAAGATCCAGTTTTAATAGGCAGATAGGGGTAGCTTTAAAACGACGGGGCGAGACGGGACAGACGCTAATGTCTCCCTTACAATGACTGGAACTGAGACCAAAATATTGGATATCCCCAAAGCCGGCAACATTACAGTAAACTGCGTTCTTATCATTGCTTTCAAATTCAAATTTGTGTCTGCAACGTACTTAGTCTGCCATACATGGGATGTCAGACGGCAGTGACAGAGATCGGTGTAAAACACTGGGGACGGGGTAGGTGCTGTCGGACTCTCAAAGCAAGCGTAACTGTGTAAAAGAGTGGAAACCAATGCAAGAACCTCCAAACGGAGTATACTGTCCACCAATGCCAATGATATGTTGAAAAGGTACCCGGTCATTTCGCCCCACTGCGAGCTCGCCACAAACTGGAAGTTGTTTCGCCCCAGGTACCTACCAGTTCCCTGCTCGATTTACCCTGCTCGATTTAATAATGCGGTTGAGATTGTTTTCAAAGTTAGGGTTGGAGTCCTGCACAGTAAAATTAGCGTTCATTAAGGAAAATATGAACGCAAATTCGGTATTTCAAAAAAAAAAAAAAAAGCCGAAAATACAAGAGAAAATTAAGGGAGGCAGTAACTCCTAAAAAAGGAATTGCTGCATAAAAATAATAATAAAAATAATCAGTCTTCTTAAAAAAAATTAATGCATGCTCGGTATTTCAGGGGGAAAAGAATGCCGAAGGAGAAAAAGGAAACAGTGACTCCGAAAAAGAGAGTTGATGCCAAAAAGAGCAAGCAGACAAATAGGAGAAACAAGTGAAGAGTTAAGAAAAAAGTTGCACTTAATTTAAGAACAAAAAAACACCGACCAGGACTCCAGTATAATTAAAACAATTGAAAAAATAGAGAAAAGTTATACGGCATTTCAAGCAAAAAAAAAAAAATGCCGAAAATAACAAAACAAAATTGAAAACTGTGATAATTTCATTTCATGTTTACCTTCTTGACATCATAAACAACTTCGTTGTAAGGATATGCTGCCAACAGATTAGGGTTATAACTGGTCAGCTGATGATGGCGAACAGGTAGGTGTAAGGGGCGAACTGGTCAACGCTTGGGGCGGACTGGCAATAGGGGCGAAACGACCGTAAACCGTTGAAAAGGGGCATCGACTCAGGGCTGGAACGGTGGTCTGGCCCCATTTCTCTCACGGCTGCAAACCTTTGCAAAATTTCCAGAGCGCATATGTTACAAAAACCCCAAATTTCTAACTGGCAAATTATGCATCGAAATCCTTTTTATGCCGCCCTCCCGTTCCTGATAAAGCAACTATCTACGCCCCTTAAAACTGTCAGTGCCCAGAGTGCCCACATGATACAATTTAGATCGCACTTCAGAATCAAAATATCCTTTTTTTAAATCGAAAGGTTAAACCTGTTACTCTGTAACAATAAGGCTAACGTATTGACTTTACCAACACAATTTTTATTGGTAGCTCCCAGGTTTTTATCAACACAATTTATGTTCTCGATTTAATAAGACACCCGTATTCTGTCTAAAGCCATTTTCGTACACCATTAAGTGCAGACTTTATGTGAGAATTCTAACAGTAATCTAATTATTCCCGTATTATTAGGTTAAGTTCCCGACTTGACGTCAACCTCATCGTCTCTGGCGGCTGTATCCAGAGCAAAACACTAGCAAAAATTTATGGAGCTAAAAAGAGCAAATTTAGCGCAAGTTTTAAAATATCCCAGATTCAATTTTGAAGTAAATCGAACACTGGAGACGGATCCTGGAGGATTTTATTGTCTCGAGCAGAAATAATAAAAACTCTGAGTAAAATATTGAGAGGCATGGAATCAATCTTTGTTTGAATCTTCCCTCCTCTTTAAGTGAAAGACATCATCTAGTTGATGATGTAAAGTCTCCATCCAATGTTTTCGATTGTCCGTTTTGATAGATTACAAAACCACAGTTCAGAGAGAACGTTTCCTAAAACAGTCAAATGGCAAAGGTTGTATATTTGTCTTCTTTTTCCCTTTTCTCTCTTGTTTGAGATTTGGCCGATGTACTTTTTACCTAAAATATTTTCTCAGGATTTGTGTACGGCATGCACTCACTTTGTCTAATATCAAAATCTAATTAAGCGTGAAAATAATATCTAAAGTTAAGAAAAATATTTTCCTTTATTAGTTACTTAGTTGAAAATATATATTCCTTTTTAGATGTTTGGACAGGCCGACTCTTTGGCAGACGAAAGTTTCCGAGGTAATGATTCAAGCTGTCTCTACTGTTGTATAGATATTGACTACATGCATCAAACTGTGTTGCAGAGTTCAGACAGTAAAAAGTCAATTTGTGTAGTTTTCTTCATGTGACATCTTCGTACATATGAAGAGGTTTCCTTTCGCCTCAGATGATTATTGTGACTTAAGTCTCCTTTAAAGTTCATTAAAAACGTTAAAAACATAGGTATGTACAGGGCGTATGTACATGAATTCGCAAGAGGGGGTGTGAACTATTTTGGGACCAACTACATTTCTTGGAGACCGACTCCCATTGGCATAGTTATACGATCCGAATTTTCAAAGACCCCCTTTTTTCTTGCTTTTTTGCATTTCAAATGTTGTTCATGTCTGGTCTGCTGTTACAAAGGCATACTGAACTGGATTTAAGACCGACTTTTTGGCGCTCAGAGACAAACTTTTGATTTTCACTGGGGCTGTCACACCCCCATATTTACGCCCTGGGTATGTGAGGCAGGATATGGGTTCGGTAGACCTCTCGCTAGTAAGAGATATGATTGTCAATTTTAGGGCCAAAAAGTGACGTTTTGGGCCGGCGAGGGGGTGCGCAAAATTCATGTCATGATTATTTACCAAAAATGGAAAATTTTGGGACGAATATGTTCTGCTTCCGATGTGAAATGCTTTCCACTATGATTTCGGTTTCATTTTCCTTACAGCTTCAATTGAAGCAGGTATCATAGAATCTGGTACCACCATAAGGGGAGGGGGTGAAGAGTTGCCACTATTTACGATTTTCACCCCCCCCCCGCCCAACGGTCACCTTAAGTGTAGTGTTTGAGTGCGTGGGTATATCTCATTGTATACAACCTAGTACACACTGTGCTACCACAGTGCACTTTTTATTTTCTTTGTGGTGTTCTTTTCAAATATCATGGGATCTACCGCACTATGAACGCCTTTACGAGGGCTCTGTGGAGTCTACAGAGGCAATTTTTATTGCTTTGTTGATAATCATTCAGGAGGGAAGGATGACGCTTATTCTACCACTTGAAAACCTTTCTCCTCAACATCTTTCTGGGGACGATTTTGATTACTTCTAGGGGGCATCTCCCCCGTCTCTCGGGTGTCTTGTACGCTGAGCGTTGCATATCACAAATTTTTCTCCGGAAATGTGGCCTAGCTTAACCCAACTTTCTCTCCTTTGAAAATATCAAGCACGGACCTTTTCACAGACTAACTATATAGTTTAGTCAGAAGTATCTCTCCTTAAAGTTCATGATAACATCAATTTCTTGCAAAAAGACGACAGGGAAGTGTGTCGCTGGTCAGATTTCGGGTAATTTGGTGTTCAAAAGAAGTTCCATCCGGTTCGACCTTTATAAACTAAAAAAAAAAAAAAAAAAAAACACATGTAGGCGTATCCAGTATTTCTGTTGCACCAAACCACACATTCGACTTTTACAACATTTTGCAGCTACCGGTTCCAAAGAACATCACGTGTACCTGAGCACGTGGTACTTGGCTATTGGCATAGCACAAAATACACCCACAAATGTGTAAACAACTAGCGGTATCCATCTTGAGTAGATGACGCGTTATTTGGTATTAACTGTAGACGTTGATAACAAATAGTTGCCGTATATGATCTCATGTTGTGGTGGTTCAAAATGGCCATGTACGTTCTTTCTTATTAAATATGACGACGCTATACAAAACTCGATTAATTGTTTTGTTTTCTTGTGACCTTAAACACGAAAAAACGTCGTATTATGCCGTCTCCAAGATGCATATCTGAACTTTCGGTATTTTTTCATTGTTATTATTATTATTGAGAAAACGACAAAATACATAAAAAAAAAAAATTCTCAGCATTTCTGAAGTACAACGTGAGGATTAAACGAAGTAGGTGTTAGGTCATTTTCATATTAAGTATAAGTTTTTAGACTACAAGTGGGCAATTCGTTGCATTAATTACAGAAACAAGACCATGTTTTTTTTCAAATCACTCATTAAGGGGACATACCTTTGTGGACATGTGGATGTCGTCCCCAGGATAGTTTGGTTCATTAATGGTGAGCGGCAAAAAAGATAGGTGGTGCTGATATAGAAGGCACAGGAAGTATGCGGTGATCTTTGAGTAATTTCCAGCTGAAAAATTTTTCCTTATTATATACGTTATGTGCCAACTCATGGTGACTCGCTAGGATAATGCCATGACCCTCCAGGGCCAGCCACCTAAAGTTTGCTGCAACTCTTCATACATCCTCTCCGTCCCTGCCCACTGTATAGTATTTTACTGAAACGACCTTATTTACTTCATAGACCATTTTCCAAATCGCAGTTACAAAGGATTATGGGATAGTGTTTTGCTGTACGCCCTTTTTCTCCACAGTAAAATGGCATTGACAAAAACGACGGCTTACCAAAACTTTATCACACAATCTTTTGTAACTGATATTTGGAAAAGGGTCTATTGATGTTTTGTGCTATCGGCCACCCTAGAAATTATTTTTGAAGACATTAAATGCTGTAACTTGGGCAAAAGCTATTGCACAGCAGACTTTTAACATTGCTAAATGCACCCAAGGGATCATGGGAACTGGGAGTATAAACAAATGGGCTAACTTTTAACTTTTAACCATTGTTTATACTCCCAGTTCCTCACTGGGTGTATTTAGCAATGATTAAAGTCTGCTAATAAAATTGTAACGTTTAATATGAATGGAGATTTTGATTGGGGGAAGGACTGTTTGCGAAACCTGTCATGGACATATGTGGTATTTTTTCACGGTATAGGCCATTTGTAATATTAAATTAGCGGCTGCAATAACGATTTGAAGGAGACTTTTCGTAGTACGTTTTTAGGACAATTTGCCTAAAAGAAAGTTGCTTAGAGAACAAACTACTCTGCTTAGTTTGAAACTTTAAAAGGGAGATTATCCAAATAAGATAATTAATTGATATCTGGATATGACTAGGATAAAACAGGAAAAGGATTTCTTGACTTTTAGGAATAAATTTAATAAGATGCATTCACATAGAAAAATCTCTTATAATGAACCTATCGAAGTGCAACATTATCTTGTTAAAAATGCACCATGTTTCTTTCTCCTACAAGTTGTCAGTAATATTTCTATTTGTCATATTATATAAAATTGATGGTGTTGACACAAAGAAATACAAAAAACCAAAGGAAATTTATGTAAAAGTTTCACTATCCAATGACTGCCCAAACTTTTGAACTTTAGAATTTGGTAACCCCTTGGTTTTATCTAGCGGCACCCACTGCCTTTTTGTTGTGGGGCACTGGATTGTTTTCCCTTACTCCATTGCTTATGCGGAGCATCACGCACAACGGCAGTAGGTTCCATTTTTACAGTCTTTGGCATGACTCGACCTGGGAATTCCGCTTCCTCAGTTTTATAACGTGTTACCCCTATGTAATCTACGCATATGGTTCTTTGTAATGTGACAATCTATGCTACGGAATTGATGATTTTAGCTGCAAGTCTTGTAACTGTTAACGGCTTTGCTGTGAAGCACTTCATAAAAGGCTAAAGGAAATAAAACGAGATTTGGAAGTTTTTGCTTATATTTCAAAAAAGGGCTTATAACCTATATAAGCTGTGGAGCTTAACAAATGATTGTGATCGCCTGCGAGTTTCAGCCAGGCTGGTGTTTACAAGATTTGTGGTGGCGAAAAATTAAGGCTTTTAGCAGAGGGACCAGGGAAGGGCGCTAGAGGCACTGATGGGTCACTGTAGGGGAATAATCTATTTAATGCCATACCTTTTCCATTTGTTTGCTGGACTGTGTCATCGATTTCGAACATATTCAGTACAAGAACAATTCGTCTGGACTTATCCAACTTACACAACCTTCAGTGTGCCCAGGGTCTTGCCTATATTCGGATGACAAACCCATGATCTGACAAAGAAATTGCCGGTCGGAATCATAAAAATTGAAAGGAGAACTGTGTCCTGCGATCTGGACTGAAGCCGTTCAGCTCTCTGTGCCGCAAGAAAGTAACTGAGCGTTATTCACTATATTACGTCGTTGCTAGTATCGAAATTATTGAAGGCGGAACTACACGTTTTCAAAGTCAGGAGTATATAACGAAGCACCCTAACTTATCTCTGTTTGTGAAAATTTCTTGTCATCTTTGGAAAAAGGATAACATGACATTTAATTCCCTAGGTTGAATGCAGATTTTACGTATAGAGAGTTACGAATCACCTAGATTTGTGCCGTACAACGGATGGCTCTAACGAATTTCATGGCTTCACTGGCTTAGCACGCAACGATACGTTGTGTCAGTTTCCCTTACTTCAACTTCTATGGGCGGAACAGAAAACGGAAAATATGTACACGTGTGCAAGACAGTGTTCACCCTTAGGTGCGCTATTGCGCGATTCCCGCACTGACTTTCCAAGTCCCGCAACAAAAATAATTGTATGCGGGAAATTCCCACGCAGACCTGGCGGCCCACACTTTTTTTTTTTTTTTATAAATTCCAACATAGGCCTACTTCATATTAATTTGGAACTCATGAATTTGTCAGTGAGACTGTGACACAATAAAGAACAATCGGAAATCAATGAGTCATACAATACCCCGACCTATTTAATAAATAACTGATTCGCTCACGCACTTCGCTGATTTATAATTTCTGGAAATCGCTCCCAAAATTTGAAATCCCGCACAAAAAATTTAGGAAGATGGAGGGACTCCCCCAGTTTCTGAACCCTAGCGTAAACACTGGTGCAAGGGCATACCTACCATTACCACCATAACGATGTTATGTCATTGGATGGGGAGGGAGTAAAACACCGTTCGAGCGGCTTGCGCAACTCCTTCGGAATTTAGCCAAATTTAACTATGGGGTGAGAGTGTGAGGGCTTGAAAAACTTAAAAGGCTGTAACCTAAGAAAGTTTCCAGAAGGGTCAATTAAAAAGAACAGCTGAGAGGGACAAATTTAATTCCGGCAAAAAGGCAAGAGGAATCTGGGTCAAAGCAGAGCAAAAGGTATGAATAAAGATCATGGGAATTACACTAATTTAGCCTACTAAAAAGAAAAACCGTTCCCTGTCGAACCAGGTATCACTCAAAGGTGCTCTAGTCAGTGACATCTAACCAACTCTGGATACCCCCCCCTCCCCCACCCTCAACCAGTCGCTCTACTTCTTCCCAATCTTTGTAGTTTAAGGTATCAAGGGTGTTTTAAGATTGTTTTTGGGGTGGGATGTAAGTAATTTTATAAAAGTATTTTTAGCTAAGGGGTCTGACGATAAATAAGAACGAGTTAATTAAGTATTTAAATCTAGAAGATCTAAAAGTGATTAAGAATGAGTTGTTAGAAATATACGTTTTTCGGAAATGTAACTCGGAATTTCTTAGGCTAACCTGTCGGCTGTTGTGTTAATTCTTTCTAATTTCCTAATGTTTGTAGGTGAGACAGTGAGGTAGCAAATGCCCCCCCCCCTATTTCATGATTGGCCTAATAAGGGTTTTATAAATTCTCAATCCTACTTGGGTTTTATTTTAGAGTTATGTAGGTCTTTCAAGCTTTGTAATCGGCCCCAAGTTTTGGCTCTTAATGTGTCAATGTACTACTTAAACAGTGCTTGAAAGTCAAAAATTACTCCTAAAAATGTTGCTTTATTATTGTTTGTAACAGTGTTATTAAAAAGTGTAATTAAGTCATTGTGATCAGGTTTATTTTTTTCTTGAAAATTAAGTAGTTTGGACTTTTGTGGATAGATTTTAATGAGCCATTCATTACACCACATTTCTATTTCTTTAAGAGCTGTTTTTATATGACTGGTAAAAATATGAAGTTTATTTGAAGTACTCTAAATTGCAATGTCGTCAGCAAATTGGGAAATATTGCAGTTTGCAAGCTTAGAGGATGGAATATTATTTACATAAATAATATAAAGCAGAGGGCTGAGAACTGAGCCATGGGGAGTACCAGCATCTATTTTAAATATATTAGAGAGCTTTCCTTTAAATTGAATTTATTTTGCATTACCCTATCACTTAAAAAGGGGAAATTAGCCTAGTGTAGTAGATACTTAGATGGATTTTATTAAACTTGTATTTTAAGCCATTGTGCCAGGTGTTGTTAAAAGCTTTTCAGCATCTAAAAAGAAGACGGTTGTAACTTTTTGTAGGGTTAAACCAAATCTAATGCAATGGACCAGCCTAAATGTTGTTCTTAAAACCACATTGGTATTTACTAAAGAAATTAATAGATTCAAGATGATTTCTAACTCTGGAAGCAATAACCCTTTCAAAAGTTTTCCCAATACAAGATAACAGACTGATTGGCCTGTAATTATGGGGGTAAAAAGAGCTCTTATTAGGTTTGGGAACTACAGAGACTTTCGTGACTGTCCAAGGATTGGGGAAATAGCCAATCTGAAATAATGTATTGAAAAGGTTCGTTATAAAAATTAGAAGGGCATTCGGACTATTTTTTAACATTATATTAGTTACCTTATCAGTCCCTGGGGAAGAATTATTCTTACTTTGATTAGGAGCCTGGATAGTGTAGTCAATAGTTATCGGGTTATTAGGATGAATGTTTTTCGGTGAAATTAAGAGTAAAACTATCTTTATTATTATCAATAAAGTTATCAACAGAAGATTTGCAATTCAGGTCACATTGAGGAGTGTCGTGAACTTGGTGTATAGAGTGCATAGTGTCAGCCTGTTCTTGCTGATCTTTAATTCTAATACCATTATTATCAATAAATTCAGTGTTTGAATCTGGTTATTGGAATTTATTTTCTTTTTAAATCTTTTCCAGAAAGCATTGGGATTAGTTTCATTATTTATTTTGTTTCAGTAAATCTCCCAGTCATGAAGTTTTTGAAGTTTGATTTCCTTTCTTATCTCATAGTTAAGTTTATTTATTTGACTTTTGGTAGTGTGTTCGTGATTTAAGTTACAATGTCTTCTGAATTTTACGTTTTGCTTTTATTAAATTCATAATTTTAGTGTTTATTTTCCAAGATTGTTTTCTTCTTTTCGTTAATGGGCAATTTCTGTTATAAGCCTCAGAGATGGATTTCGAAAGTTCATTTATTAAATTGTCAAGGTTTTGTTTATTTATTTCCATGTTACTATCTATCCTACTTATTCTGCAGATTAAAAGCATCTTTCTTTAAAAAGTTCTTTGGACGTGTGGCTATACTGTTTATACTCAGAAAGAAGTGGTCGATTAAGCTTACTGACATAATTTTGTTGTAGTATTGAATAAAACTTATGCATTGACGTCATGTGACGTCATTTTGGAGGCAATAAATGTGAAACACACTGCACGCACGATGTAGACTTCGAATGCCCGTGGAAGACTTACGCTCATGTCCCATATCAGCTGCCCGCATTGGAGGGCGCACTTTTTGTTCTGTGACGTCATATGCATACGGTCAATACACTTTCAAGGTACCAACAACGGCCCTTATGAAAAGAGCACAGGACGTGAACGCACGTTAACAAAGTTTGCTAAATGTCGAGAAATTGATGACAAACAAGTTCAGTTTAAGGGACCAACCGGTGCTGTGGCCGAGTGATGATGGCATTGAAGGCGATGAAGCTTAGCAAGCGCAAGGTTAGGAATTCCATCCCCAACCGGGTGAAAGTAAGGGGGTTTGTTATACAAGAACAATCTACGGTTTTTTATCTGAACTGGCCCTAAAATTAAAGCCAAATTGGCTATAAAATGTTGAGCTGGTTAACCACCCGACCGTAAGCTGTAATTAATAAGCCATAGGTTTCTCCCAAGGCCCTTAGCGCAGTAAACGGGTAAAACAACCCTTCAAGGCATGAATTTTTCATAATTCGAAAAGTACATTTGGTCGGTGGGGTAGGGGAGAGGGGTGTAACACCTATTGGCATTCTTTAAAAAAGGCCTATAATAAAGGAAGAAAACTTTTTATCCGATATATTATTGTTTACTATTCTTAAAGTATGCATTGGGTGAGGAATGGTTGTGAAGAAAAAGTCTGAGATTCGAGAGGCTGGTCAGTTAAGTTGTGTCCTTTCGGGGAAGTAGCTCATTCAGGGGGCAGAACTCCTTCGGGAGTAAATGAAGTTGGTTTCGCCCCTTGGCTTTCCGCCAGTGCGTCGAGGGGACTTTGGGCAAAGTAATTATTTAAGTATAGTAGGCTACCGTACGGTTTGTAAGCTGAAAATGATGAACAATAGAAGGCCCCTAAGACGAAGTAGGCTGGAAGGTATATGCAAATATCGGATAATAAAAAATGAGAAACAATTCTTTAGGATGAAGAAATAAGAAAAGTCAAAATATACACAGGTAAGAAGTTTGTTGCTTTTGTACTCCTGTACGTCTAAAGTTATATTTCAAAAGATTTTCAGGATAACGTTAACATAATATTGAGACAATTCACGTAAATAGATCTCCAGTCCTCCAGAGGCTTACAAAGTTTGGATAATAAACACGCTAAAATAATTGGACGAAAAGATCTTGAAATGAATATTCAGTACTTAATTAGACGGAATGTTAATAATTTTTCGCCCAAAGGTTAGTTTACAAATCATGCCGTGGAGATATATAAATATATTTGATGTTATACACGGTTACGATTATTAGTTGAGGAACAACAGAAAATAACGTGTTTTTAGCAAGCCGTTTACAGGATAAAACTGTTTTTGGCATATGCAATTTGCACTTTATCGGGATTGTAACGTAATAGTTTTTACTACCAACAGCGTGGGGAGAAGGGATATACTGTTATGACCACCGCCACCATATGGTAAATGGTAGATAGGTTCAGACGCTACCTCTGATACGATATTTTGGTCTAAGGGGGTTGAGGTGGGGATTATAGAATATGGCTGAAAACCTGCCCTGAGTTGCGGAATACTCCAAGAGGAGAAAATCCGCATGTTTTTGTAGTTCACCATTTCAATTGTACTAACAAGTTGTTTACCTCAGCCTATTTTACACTTGTTTAAGACTACTTTACACGGAACACAATCAATCCTTTTTAACAAAATCGATCTATATCCAACATTAAGGTTCAAGGCTTCGCAATGAAAGTTTTCTACACCAGCACATTTTTTCGTAGTCCTAAAGTCAACGTCAAGGACACACTGACCAGTGCAACAGACGTAGACTGTTATACTGATCTCCCCATGATAGGCTATCAGACCTATATTCTGAAATACATCTGAAGAAACTCCATGCACTATACTCACACAGATTCTTTAATATCCCTGGTATTGTACGTGCTTTGTGATGTATCCAATTTCCATGAAATCAACCTCACCGTCATTTTCCACTTGTTTGTTGCTTTCAATTTCAATTCTGTCAATTGGATACCAACTGAGCGTTCCCTTTACGGCAAGTTAAAATTACTAAGCGTTTTAAGAAAGCTAAAGCCCCATTCTGGACGGGTGAAAACTTATTAAAGAGCATATTTTAAATGATCTGATAATAAACTTGAATATAGTACAATAAAGTTTAACCAACTATTACCACAATAAACTAACCAGAGCAAAAAATAATGATTGAAATCAATTATTTTCATGAATAAACTACAATTTCAAACACCCAGAGAAACTGCACTTTTAAAGACACACTCTCAAAAGTATTACCTTTTTGACTACAAATCCCCGAGAAAAAAAATAAACTGGCAATATCTGAAACCTTGTTAAGGTCTATTTTTCTTTTTTTCTACCTTCTCATATGATTCCTTTGGTGCTAAACGTAAGCTCTTTATTGTATCTTCATTTGTTTGTTGTTTTAAATCTCTTGTGAAGACAGGGAATGAATCGAAACTAAAAGTCTTTTGAAGAAATTCGCTTTTTTCAGCAAAGAATGATGCACATTACCCACGTGTCACACAAACACGAACGAAGTACACGCAAAGTGCAGATGACGTCATACATGGGTTCAGAGTTACGTGAGAGGACAACGGCTCATTGCCAGCGCACCATCAATAATTATTGCATTCCGTTGACATACATGTACTTTAAGAAGTTCTTATCCGTTACAGGGTATCCCGCCTCAATTTCTTGTACCATAACCACTGAAAATTTTGAATTACGAGAGTTTTGTAATTGTGAGGTGGTTTCCCCGTTCACATAACACCCAAAATGTCATGTACCACTAAGGACGGCTATTTAGCAAAATCGTGCCTAACAGGGCCTTTAACATCAATTCTTTTATTTTGGAAAAATGAGTAGTTAAAATTCAGTTGCTACAACATCTACATCACAGACTGAAAAAAATTTAAGGGGTGTATTTGTAACTCAGTATTTTCGGCGGAGAAAATCTTATATATCTAAGGAATTCCACACTAACATGCTCTACGCCACGGTTCATTTGAATGGTACTCAAACAGCAATATCGTGCCAGAGAGTTGCGAATAACAGTAGTATTGACCATGATAACCCCTTGACCGTGCACTTTGTAAAGCGTCTCTAACATATACAGTGAGGGATCCCTGTCCAACTCTCGCAACAAAATAAGGTTCGATATGACGTACAGATAACGTCTTCTATATCTCGATGGCTGTCCTCAGTGAAAAGAGTCAGCGCCTAGTCTAAGGTGCAGGGGATGTACAGGTGGTGGTTTCGCTACAGCCAAAATAGCCGATACTTCTACAGATAACAATGGAAATGACAACCTGCGTTTAACCCTTCCGCCAATTGATCCAACAGTAGAACATCCTATTAATACAACAGCCCATTGGTCCTACAATGTATACTTTACATCAGGCCCGTAGCCAGACAAGGTACTGAAGGGCGCGAAACTGGCTTCCAGGGGGCCAAAAAATTTTCAGGGGGCCAAACGTGTTATAATGTATTAAGTCAATGCAACTTGAAACTTTCTAGGGGGCGAAAATTTTTTCAGAGGGCCAAATGTGTAAAAATGTTTTAAGTCAATGGCAACTTGAAACTTTTTAGGGGGCAATTTTTTCTCTCTTTTTTTTTGCTACGTGCCTGCTTTACATACAAAATCCATCGACTTTAGGGCCCAGTGGGCTGTAGGACTAATCTTGATATAGGGCTGTGGGTAGGAAATACGTCTTGGGATCAGGTAAGTTCAGTTGATCTTTTGAAATGATGTTTAAAAATAAAGGAATGAGAGTGATAATGAAAGTGCTGCGATTGATGAAGTGAAGAGAGTGT
The DNA here is from genome assembly GCA_009936505.3 of Holothuria glaberrima. Classification (NCBI taxonomy): domain Eukaryota; kingdom Metazoa; phylum Echinodermata; class Holothuroidea; order Aspidochirotida; family Holothuriidae; genus Holothuria; species Holothuria glaberrima. Next base: position 34,239 of record WURT03674157.1, on the reverse strand, counting down.
GTCCTTAGAACACTACATTCGCTCACCGGAAGTGAATGCAAAAGTAGTTCAACATTTATAATATTTACATTTTTATCGTAAAAAGAATCAAAATGGACACTCAATTATTTAAGTTTCCAACAAAGGCTTTGTACACGTATTGGTCCTTATGTCTGCACACACCTGAAAACTGCGTACGTGTATATACATACATGTATATATATATATATATATATGATATATATATATATATATATGTATATATATAGGCTATACGAGGGCTATACACATATATACGCGTACGCAGTGTGTACATTTATAATGTGTATGCAGAAAAATAAATATGCAATAATTTCTTTTCCTATAAGTACACAGGTTGACATGTTGTTATTGCCAGCTATATTTAAAAAACAAAGTACAATATACTAATCAATCAAAATCACGACTGATTCATTTGAATAAGAATTTCTCCTCTACAGAAACTGCTAAAATTTCAGCTAAATGTAGGATAAATCATCCTTCGTTTTTGATTCGATGAGCCAGAAAGGAATCGTGCTAAATTTTTCATGTAACAAACATGTATATTGCAAGGCTATCCTTTGGGTGTAGCAGCACTGAATATCAAAGAAAACGTCTGTTTACGTGAGCTGACTAAATACCACACCGAATGTCGAGGAAACCACTTTAGAAAAGGATCTTTGATACACATGAACTAATTCAACCTGGAAACTTCCATAATAAACATTAATTTCATCATAAACAGTGATTTTGTTTATTGTTTACTTAAAATGTGTCTACTTTTAAATATTTCCCCACGATAAGAATACATTATATGTGAATAAAAATATAGAAAGTATTTAATCAGTTCAAGCAATATTATGCCTCATGTATGTTTAAACCTCATATTGTCAGCATTTGTTCATCTGGCAAAACATAGAAAAAATATATAAAAATCAACTATTACAGTTTTCATGTTTGTGTTAGTTATGAATCAACTGTTTTCTGGCATTTCAAGTGCAGTAACTATACTCTATCATACGGAAATGAAACCCCTGTTCCTCAGCAGTCCCTGCAGCGGAATTTAGAGCTTTCCTGCATCAGAGAGGGGGGAATGCATTGTTTTGGATGTACCCGCATCCTGCCCTCTGCTTAGCGGGCTTTCATTTTCTTATCCCTTCTTTTAGTAGTTTTAGTAATTTTAGTAAAGAGCATGTGTGGAGCAAATGCACGACCACTTAACCAATAAATGACTTCGTGCTAACGGACGGCCTGCGTAACCTTCGCTCACACTCAAGTGATAAATTGTCTTGCAACATCGCACAAGTTCTTGTCTTTATACTAACTGCACTAAACAAGCTTTCACCTGGTCTCCAATAATCTTTAATCATGATAAGTCATACTTCTGAAAACGCCCTCACTCGTCTTTTCGTTCATTGTCCGATTTCTGTGAGTAGTTATCCCTCCTGTCCAAGGCATCGTTGTCAGAATCGCCCCTGTTCATTATTCGACTTTTCTCCGAAGTGCTATCTGCATTCTTTTGTGAGTTTTTCAGTTTCTTCTCGACTCTCGTCAGTCGCTGCTTCAGTTTCATTTGCGAATTGCTGTATTCAGTCACCAGTCGAGAAAATCGCCCCTGGACGTGGTTTAGACTTGATTCTAGACGTTCGAGTCTTTCCAAAGCCTCTTGCTGGGTAGGATCCTGGTTCTTTCTTTTCGCTGCTTCTTCGTCTATCAGACCGTCTTTCATGAGAATCGTTCTACCTCTTTCCTCCAGTATGGCACGTGCCTCGGGGTATTCTTTCAACGCGTCTAACAAATCGTCCTTCGAAAGGCAAAAACAGTCTGAGTATCCCACGCTACGAACATTAGCAGTTCGTCTGTTTCCTGTCAGACTGCCGGGTACGTTCAAAATGCTTATTTCGCCGAAATAACTTCCTTCGCTCAATGTGGCGAACACAGTTTTACCATCCTCCCCGACAACCTGAAGCTTCCCAAGTTTGACTATGTACATTTCTCTGCCAATGTCGCCTTTTCGACAGACGTAGTCTCCGGGGCTGAAAATCTGAGGTTTCAGCTTCAAGACGAGCTCAACCAAAAGTCCCGGATCACAGTCAGAAAAAATACTGACGCGTTTGAGCGTGTCAAGGTGAACGTGTATCGCTATCTCAGCCCGTAATTTCTCGGGCAAAGACTGCAGAATAGTCTCCTCATCCAAGCTTTTGTTATGCGACCACAAATAATCAAACCACCGAATGACCCGAGCCTCCAGGTCGCGACTCACTTTGCGCATGTTCATATATTGTTTAATGCCGTCCATTTTCTTTTGGAACTCTGCTTGTGACGCGTTCATGTTCGTGATCATGGAACCGACATTACCGACTATGGTAGCGAAGATGAGGACTCCACACAGAAAATCGAAAACGACGAATAAAAATTCAGCGTCCGTCACGGGGGTCGGGGTTTCCCCGATGGTGGTCAGCGTGAGCGTTGACCAGTAGAGACTGTAAATGTATTTGCGTGAAAGCGAATCCCATCCCGGATAAGACTCATTTTTATAGACCCAATCGTCAGATCCCAATCCTATTTTGTTTGAGATGGCGAAGTAGAAACAGGCGTTCCAGTGGATAATAATGAGAATGTAAAGTAAAAGATTGACCACTCGAAACAAATTTGGAAAATTGGAAACGGTCTCCGTCCGATCGAAAAACTCCAACAAACGAGGGGTCCGTAATAGCCGATTAATACGAACGATCGGTTTGACGCCAACGGATTTTATAAGGTATAGAAGGTCAAAAGGTATTATGGATAAGAAATCGAATATAAAAGTTTTTGATTTCAGATAATGATTCCGTAGTTTGACCGAGTCTGTAACGAGAAGACCTTGTTCCAGATACCCTGAGGATAGAAAATAACAAGCGACACAAAGAAACGTTAGTAAGATATTTATTGGCTAGATGCAAGTGTACTTATATCCGAGTTTAGATACAGGCGGAAGGGTCAGTACACAGTTATGGATACAACAGAGCAGTTTAAATTATTATTGTTCTTACTTTTAAAATATAAATGAGCAACCTTTACCGAGCATTTAGGTGAAATTTGCATTCATTTCCTGTTAGTAGATCTTGTGTATTTACAGATATATATTACATCTTCAAGACGATTAAACTTGAAGCAAACAGGTGACGTCACAGCCTTACATAAATCAAAAGTAATTTGTTTGTCTTTGATGCATTTCCAGTCTCATGCTTTCATAATAGATGTGCATGGAAGGCTTTAAAATTTAACTTTCTTCCCACGCTATACAGTAAGTAGCCTATGTTGCGTCTCTGTGGTTGCCGCTCCCTTGAGCTGGTTTTTTCTCAACGATGAACTGAACGAAAAAGTTCGTCCACTACGGGAGCTATTTAGTAGGGTTTATAGGTAAATTCAGTTTGCATTCCTGCATGTTTTTAAGGTCAAAACAAATGAAGAAAAACAGAGAAAGCAAAGCATTGGTTATAAATCTCAGGATGTGGTAACATTTATGCTTGTAAAGTTCATTTAGTGGCAAATATAGTATAATTGCTCTGCTAATGGGTCGAAAATTACGCACACACACACACACACAAAAAGCCTGAATGCAAATTTCATCTGAATAAACTCGCTTCTCTCTTGTAATAATCAAACATAACTATTGAGTTTAATCCTTCTTTAAAGGGGCAGACAAAGTCATCTAGTTAAAATATTTTCGAATATACAAACCCAGACGGATCAATCGTCACACTTTTGTGTTCAATCATATCTAAAATTCCACCGTTCTAGGCTATACGAAAAAAAAAAATCATGAGAATTAAAATGTACAAAGTGAATTTCTATTATCTGAAACATAGTTTGATGTGATTTATCTGATCAATATTTTAATAAGCGCTGAGATGGATCGTAATCACAGAAACTGCTTGTCTGCCAGAATAACAGCCAGCTCATTTGAAAATTTTGGACGATATTGTAGACCTAATGCCAGTGATACGATATCTGTCAAAACTAAGACAGACGGGATTTATTTGAAGAAGAATTTAAGTAATTTCACTTGTATTTAAGTTGTGTCACCATGGTGTACAGATGAGCCACAAAAAGGAATATTTTTCATTTCACATGTTTATTGTATGCAATGTTTGGGTTACTTTGCACTGAAATTCCAACTTTCTAATCACTGACTTTTTGAGGAGCCAATATAATCACCTCAATTTGAATTATTGTATGTTGTGGTATCCCCATTCAGGAATGGCTCTTCTTTATCATGTGACAAAACTTTTTGTATCACCAATTTTTTTAAATTCATGCAGAATTACTCTTTAGTTTCTTCAATATCTTAATGTGGAAACATCACCACGGAAAATGCATGTCGGGGTAGTAGTTCAAGATTTGTAGGATTAAGCTGATGTTCAGATGTTATTTGGGATCAATGTTTATGGAGCCGGTAGGTTCAACGTCACTTTCTCATGAAAACAACGTGTTGTAGTGAAAACAATCTTTTGCGCTTATTGCGCATATAGTGCAGCCCAGTGTTTGTTTTCACTCCAGACGCATAGTGCGTAATGTGTCCCATGATTGGTGAAGATACACGTTGCCCGACCGATTCCATATAACCATACTGCGGTCAGTTATTGCTTCCACTCCTGTATTACTATGGTAACGGATAAACCCAGATGACCGACCACTTCATTCCTTTTAACATGTGAACACTAGAGAATTCTCACCTGTTCGGAGCTGTACCCCCATATCACAAAGATACACGAAGTCGAACACGTAGTCAAGCACGAACCATACTGTACTATAATCGTTCTGTAAATCCCAAAAGCAAGATCTTGCTATGATAAGGAGCACATTGTACAAAACAGCCATACTGATGACAAACAGCCATCGATAATAAATAGGTTCGGAGCGTTCCACGACCCAAAGACGACGACGTTTACTGCTACTGTGGACAAAAATGAAAAAAAAATAACTTTTAAACAAACCTGAGAAATGTTTATGCTTGTTTTGTAGTTGAATCAACAAAATAGCCATCGCACCTTAATATGTCTGCTCAGCCTACGTTCGTTAACTTCGTTAACTTATCATCCCCTACGTTGGCTGACCAGCACTCTCCGAATATTCAGTATCCTAGCAACCATACAAGAAAGATCAGACTGCAAGCAGTACAGCTTAGAGACTTTAAATAATGGATAAAGCCTATGGAATGATCATTTGTGCATAGTTAAGGTCTATTTTGGTTTTAAAAAAATGTTTTTTTTAGTAGTATGAATGCCCATTAAATTTGTGTTGAAACATGCTGGCTGTTCTCTTTTCAATATTTTCCTAACATCTCATCATCATTAAATGTGTTCCGTTACAAACGACACAGGGGAGTAAAGCCAGAGGGAAATGGGGAAAGGGTGGATGTCCCTTATTAAAGGGGAATTTGCCCCTCTCTTGTACCCCCTTTTCCCCTTCCCCAATTAAGATGACTGAATATAACGTAATTATTCACCGAGTTAAATATCCAGTCTCGTCCTGCAAGTTGTATCCCATGTCTCGTGCTGACTACTCTAAATAGTAAATGCCAGTCTAGCAACGATACTGAAACCAAAAGAGTATTTTTTCTCAGATATCAAGTAAACCCTTCAGTCTTCGGAATTTAAATGTTCCTTCAAAGATAAATCATTTTCACTATTCATTCAAAGCAAACAAGTCTTAAATGCCTTCGACATGATCATATGAATGAAACTTAAACCGATTTTCAATCCACTGAATAAAATGCACTTCATGTGACAAGAATTTTATGACGCAGAAAACTGGTTCACAGGAGTAAAAGAACTGGATTTTTTCATATGCAAATCTGGCTTCTGCTTGAATCAAAACGGCTTTCGTAGAAGATGCTAATCGTGCAGCATGCATATTTGTGTATACCTTTCTTTGTCAAGAAACCTATTACGAGAGGACCCTATACCAGTGTGAGCGTTCATGAACACCAGCGAAATTCGCCTTCTCTTTTCCACTAGTGCTCTGAGGTTAACGAGGCAGGTGTGAACAAATCCTGCTCCCGGGACCGCCATTTAACGTCCCCATCTATCGGACGTGATTGTATCCCCAGTCTTTAGCCACTTTCCCAAAGGCTGGGAGGGTGGAGGTTCCTTGCTCTGCACCGCTGCTCGACAGCTGAACCGAGCAAAGTTTCACAACTTTTCTGAATCTACAACTTCCTGAGTCGGACAAACTTCCTAAAACGGATAATCAGATACCCAATTAAAATTCACCAATTTAAACCCCCTCAGCATCACTGTGAAAGGCTATGCTGAAAAAGTAAATTTTAGTCCCCAGAAAATTTCCAAGTGGTTCTATCGGAATTTGATACGGGGACTTCTAGTATGTAAGGCGGTACATTCATCCACCATGCCAACTCCACCCACTGCGCCTTGGATGATCAATTTGATGAATATTTTCAGCTATTCATAACATTTGACGCTTACGGCTTTCCAAAGCACTTCTAATTGTGATGAAAACTCTGTAACCAGGGAGGTTCAGACAACTCATTTGTGTAACTTCATGAGTTGCCAGATACAGAGCGTACATGCTACCACATGCCAAGCTTAACACTGCATAGGGGTTGGGTTAGCCCGACTGACATGAATAACGCTCTAAATATGAATGGGGTTTTGGAGGATAAAAAGCTTTCTTTTCACCAACAAGCGGAAATTACCAGAGAAATTGGCTCTATAATGACAGTCTGAGGGAAGAAGAAGCAATTACAGCCGATCGATTAAGAGAAGGAAACATTCGTGAACGGGATGGTCCTTAGCCACACACTTTTCGAAAACTTCAGCCAAATTTGACATTTGACCTACATTTTAACCTCTGATCCCAACCTTAGCAACCAAAATTACTATCTGAAATTTTGGTTTATCGTTCCCAACACATCATTTGGGTGACCAAAAGCACTAATTTAAATATTTTTATAGGTCCTAACCTATCACGTGGTTTTATCACTTTTTGTAATATACTGATAGGAATACAATGAGAATAAACAATTTTTAGCTAATTTGACCTTTGACCTATGACATCATCAATTAGCATGCATATAGAAAACTTCAATTTCTGTAGGGATGCCCAAGTTTTCATGGTCAGGCACCTACCTACCAAGTTTGAAATTGATCACAGTATAAAGGTACATAGCAACACACATTTTCGCAAATATTTAGACAAATTTGTCCTTTGACGAACATTTCACCTTGACCCTACCACTTAGCAAGCAAAAAGAACTATTCCAAATTTGTTTTATCAGTTCTAACAAATCGTGTGGTTTTATGACTTTTCCTAACATTCTGATAGGCCCAAAAAGCCAAAAAAAAAAAAAAGAAAAAGCCCAAAGACCAATTTTTAGCAAATTTAACTTTGATATGACGTCATCAGTTAGCCTGCGTATTCAAATTATTAATGGACAGGTATACCAACTCAACAAGTTTGAACTTGATCGGACTTACACTTGCTTGCACACATACCCCACGTACCCCACTCCATCCCAACACACACATACACATAGCTTCACATTTCTGATCTTAGGTGAAGTTTGCTATCTCATCTCCCTATAGGGCTACATTACATGTAGGGAGATAAGATAACAAAGCTTGAAAGCAACGAAGTATTCCCTGCTAGTCTGCATTGAGCTTAAAAAACAAGTTTCATAATACATTTTAAGCCATTATCACAAAACTGCTCCATATATTTCCACGCATCTGCCGGAGAATTAAATTTTGCACGAATTCTGAGAGGGGGATGAAGCCCCTAGTCTGGCTAGTACTCCCAGACATGTAGTAACTGTGTATAATTAAATCTGGAGTTAAACTAGGTAGCGGAGAGATGCGAATACACCTTCGAGGTGGAGATAATTTGAAGTCTCGCACTGTATTAATTGCATATGACTAGTGATCGAGTGATCTAGTAGTAAACACATGACATTTCAAAGATGGAAGGAATGTTGTCGTTCGAATAGTGCCATAATAATTTTTTGTTATACGTTATTTTTAGGAACGGAAACCATGCTTTGGAAACTTTTTCAGGGGGGGGGCAACTGGAAACCCAATTGCCCCTATGGCAAGCCGCTGAAAGCTGACGGGAACTGAACACTTCGGTTTACTGCACCAACTCAAGTATGGACAACAACCAGTGTGTGGGATTTTTTTTTTAAGTTCGTTTATTTGGAAGTTTTCGTTTTTGTTCTTTGTTTAGTAGTTTTGGTTTTATTTCCTTGTCTATTTGCGGTTATGGGAGAACCTAGTGCTATCCATTCGAAGGACACTGCTGCATACTTTTATCCAATTGCCGCTGATTGTGGTTGCAAGCACAGAGTACGTCTACTATAACTTGAAATATAGTGAGATTCACATTGACCTTCTTTGCTCGGATATAAATAATTGGTTTTAACCTGTTTTATGTAGGATCTAAAGCCAACAGTTAAATAATGACCTGGCGGCTTAGAAACAGATGTAAATGGCTCGCCGTGTAGACTCATGTGATTGCGGGATATGATGAACAGGTGGAACTATGCTCTACATGTAAAAAGTTATTGCTTGTCTATGTTTACAACAAAATGCCACTGTTTTGATTGAACAGAAATAAACTATTCCACATATCACCTTACGAATAAAACCAGTAAGGCTGAGATCTACCAGAAATTGGCCCAAAATGGATAAAATGGTAGCTGATAGATTATATATTTTTTAATATTGGAAAAGTTGCAACGAAACGTTTTGCACTTTTACAATAATGAATGTTGTCGTCGTAGCCTAAGTCAAGTTCTTCCGTGAAGTATCATGATAGGCTACGTTCTTATCAGCATTTAGGTTACTGGGTACTAAATCATTGTGCCGTATTGTGTTCCCAGAGTGTTGCTGACTCATTTGTCTAGCCTGCCCACTACGTGCTTGATTAATAGCTTTCTATCCCCCATAAATGTTGCCCTATCGTGGTTTACAATTTATTTCAGCATTGCAAGTGAATCTTCCCTAATCAACCGCTTCTCAACAACTATCTCCTGGCGTAGTTACGGTCTGACTGTGTGGAAACAAACAACGAGAATCTCCCATTACCTTGGTTGCTATGGAGATGAGGACCTGCCCAGCATTTAATATCTTGACGTATGGTAGGAGGCAGAAACCTAGTCGCTTAGATAGGCAAAAATATAAAATCAAGATCGGTACAGTGTATTGTATGGTTGGTCTCTTAGTGCGAAACACGAATTTATACAACCTTTAGGCCTATTTTTTCCATTTTTTTTTATTTTTTGATGATCTGACAACAAAAATCGAGGTATTGAAATAACCAGGCGGTGAGTGATTGATTTTCTTTATAAGGCTAAGATATCGATTTAAAAGTGATTTACGCAGAATGAAGTAGTTGAAGAGTCCAAGTGAGGGATGATTCTCACTATAAATTATACAGACAGCAATAGGTGAGGTAGGAAATAAGAGTTGTGAGTTTCCATTTGATATTCTGTGTTATTTAAATACATCTTCCCTAAGCAATTAATTCGACTTTGATCACAAGCTAAATAAAAATCTTATCCAAACGAAATCCACACGAACCGCCCTGTATGATAAATTTACGTTCACTGTGCATGGTGGCAAAACAAAAATAAACCGCCCACGTGATTGTGGTAAAGTAGGATATTTGTGACGTTAAAATATCCACAAATACTTTAATTTAGTAGAAACATGACATACAGTTTTGATTCTGAACACAGAATTATACATGTGACCTCATTTATAGGGCGCTATGACAGTTAATGTGAGAGATGTGTGATGGGACAAACATTGTTGGATTATCGAAGACAAAAAAGTGTAAACTCAAAGGTATATTATATTTTCTTTTCATTGAAGTTGGCTGCCTCTAAAAAACAACAAAATCTACAGAGGCTAGTTTCTGGGATACTACCGGTCCGCCCCCTACGTGCAGTTCAAGATCTTTCCGATCTACCGTGTCCCCGAGTTCTGCCTATACCCAGGGCCCTCTCATGCGCGTAGCTACGGGGGCTGTGGCTTGGGGAGTCCCCATGAAAGCTTCGCGCCCCCAGTAGCCCCCACTGGAATTCAGGCTCTTGAAAAAAGGCTATACGTTTTGACCTTTTACGGCACTCAAATTATTATCTCTGGTGCAGCTAATTCGACCTAATCCATTTCATGTTTTCGGGAAGAAAACGGAACCCGACTGATTTTCAATGCAAAATTTCGTCGCGCTTCGCGCGCATTCCTCACCCTGCACACTCCATATCTTATACCCATTATTTGGGCAATAATACAATTATTGTAACCCAAGCCCTTTTACGACAAAAGTGCATCTTCGACCTCTGTAGGGACCTAGCATCAGTAGAGAATCTTAGAGCAATATAATAGCACAAATAGCGTACACGGTAACGTTCGTAGCATGTACTATTTGTCATTACACATTTTTACGAGTGCCATGCCACAACCGAAATATCACAAAATTATGATAATTTCTAGGCAAAGGGCCAATTAATTGAAGGATTTGATATTTTGCCTTTAAGTTACCTTACCTTCACAAAATTTTTCAGGGGGAGGAGTTACCCCTCCACTTAGACAACACACCTTTCCTTTACAGTCAATCAAAAGAAAAATTCAAGTAATTGCAAAAGTTTTCCAATATATGATCAGTTCGAAAATTTATTGAAGATAGCACCATTTTGCGTCTAAGCCATCTTAAATGAACAAACATTTCTCAAAGGGGAGGGGGCTTAGACCCCTCCCCCGGGACATCACCTGCACAAGGTGACAAAGCAAGGATTCTCTCCCGGTTCAAACTTCTTCCGACGCAAATATGCACATTTATGCACATTTTACACCGGCTTTCTGGGTGTATCTGGGGTGGACTTACATCATCATCTTCTATAGTGCCCCCATCACCAACCTCTGCGCGACGTCACTATGCAGATTTGCCGAAAAGTGTCAATGCCGGTGTCAAACTCACAAAAGAGTCAAGATTTTTACAAAGTAACTTACCAGACTTTTTTTTCCTATTTCAATAAACTATTTCATGACCATATCAAGACATGAGTTCTCACAATTAAGGATGTTTAGAAAACTTTAGAGCAACTTGCAAGGCCTGGGATGTGTCATTTCCGGCGTTTTTAGCTAAAATTTTCTGGAACGCTACGCGCCACCCGATGGTGGTGCTCCTCTTAGATAGTAACAAGGCGCCCTTCCATGATATGGTCAAGTCCTCCCCCCGTGCCCCTACTAAAAAGATTCTGGTTACGCCACTGGGCCCTCCTAATGTGAACGAATCTGGTGCTTCTTGAAAGAGCAAGGTCGGTGAATTAACTGGTCCGCTGGGGGGGGGGGCTTCGCAACCGATATAAGGCAAATCAAATTCCAAGAGGGACCCAGGAAAGTCGGAGTACCTGGAGAAAAACCAAAGTACTTCGCACAAACTCACTTGTGAAACACACTGTTACTATGTTTTTCCCAAAGAAATACTGTCCGAGAGACATTATTTCCAGGTAAACGTTGTCCACTGGACGATTTTTCTAGGGCAGACAATATTTTCCTTAACACCTGCTTCAACCACCCTGCAACCCAAGGCCCGTAACTGTGAAAGACCAGTGGAAGGTTACGTGCAAATTTAAACCATGGGAACCAATGAAACATTTTTGGGAAACGTCTTTTGTTTTCACTTAGATAAAATTCTAACGAAAATTTTTTACAGTCGAAAATTTTTAGAAAATTGATGCTGTTTGGTCGTTAACTTTTCAGGAAATGCAGTACAATAAGGTCAATTACACTGACCCTTTTGTTGCTGGTTAACATTGTCCATTTACAAAAGGCGTGTGTAGACAATGGTATGTATGGAGAAATGAAACCAATTGGTTTCTACAGAGTTACCTCAGAAGTGGGCTCATTAACTTAAAATATAGCTGAACACCTATTACCAAGCAGTCATGACGTCATTCACTTGTATTCATAGGCGGGGGTCCATGTAGGCGGGGGTCAAGGGCGGCGCCTCCGTGTCGAGCAGAAAATTTAGATTTTAGGAAAGCTGTCGATGTTAGATCACCGCTATCTTGTTTTTAGAGCAAAATGCATGCCATGATTCGGAAATTATCTAGTACCATTATGATATTACGAGTGCAGCCAATTTAGGTGCAGAAGTAATACACGTCTGTCGGTCGGATAAACGCTGTGAAGTTACATACTATTGCTGGTCAAAAAGCCATTGAGTGTACTCGCGCTAAAGCTCTGTAAGAGGGGTCAAGAGATCTGGCCTGGATCGTAGCCAGGCGGGGCGCGGGGCAGGGGCGTGCCCCCGTGCCTACTGTGCCTCACTATATGAAAAATTAATCGAAAATAAAATTTTAGTACCTGTAAACCGGGGCCCTGGTATGACTCCAGGCAATTTCTACCAAAAACAATCCCCAAAAGGAGTTTAAAAATGAACGTGTTTTGTTTTCTGTTGTTCTCCTTCTTCAGTTACATTTGCTTTCACACCCGTTTCAGATATACTGGCTTACAAAGGTAAAGTTTGCACAATAATATGCTACTGTTCTTTTGTCGGTGGGCGTGATCATGGAGAAACACAACTGAATCGATGAGAGGTTCTATCCTCTTTTGTCCATTTGGAAGATTTTTTAACCACACTCACAATCATGGTAAACAAATTTTGTAAGAAATGTAAAATGTCTCATTCCAGGGGTAGGGAAGGGAAAATTCCCCAACTCGTATACCAGTCGCCCGGCGTCTTGATTTTGCTCTTAAAGACAGACAATCATCACCACGAGTACAGTTTTGGTTTGGAGAAAGCACAATTCTCAATTTGTAAATGCTCTTTGATTGATACTAAAGTCAAAATATGCAGAGCAGCTTAAATTACGCAGCATGCACAGAGTCTTCTGATTACATACTATGGCCTTGTATGCCCTCCAGGGCATAAGCAGTAAATTAGGTTTGTGTCTGCACAAGGGGAGGGGTCATGGCAGCTTTGGGAGTGGCTAGGAGTAACCTAGTTGGGAGAATTGGAATTGTCTTGGATAAGGAGGGGAGCCGATTATTCCATACAAACCCAAATTTTCTAACTTTCCTTAATAAAAACCAACTATTTTCTTCAACAAAACCCGAAATTATTCGGCACGCTTCGAGCCCAAAACGCTACTTTCGGCATTCTGTAGGCAACCTGTCGCTTCTGGCAGGGATTTAGGTTGCAGGACACATGAGGGGATATCTTTTAACCACCCCTTATCGAGTCTGCACGCAGACTTTACCATGGTAAACAATTTTCCCGCAAACTCCCGGCATTTCGCGTTGAGTTCTCACAATCGAAGTTGTATCACCAATAAACATTATTAGCCCAACAATTCCAATGAACTATCATAGCCAAAGCCAGGTGAAAGCTCATAGTTAGATGCCGGGCATCATGGGGTTTTCATGTGGCAATGTATATAATACTTTGAGTAACAATCGTAACGTGATGACTACATGGTTTGAACCAAATTTATTCAAAATTTACTTTTCCTCTGCATGCAAAATTTCTTTCAAAGTAAAAATACGATAATGACAATCTGAATTGTGAACTGTGAAGAGCTTGGCGTGCTCTGTCATTCAAATTCCTGCTGAAAGCTCCATGCCAGTGTTCCCATTTTGTTAATTCATCGAACATTCGGGGGAATTTCACTATGAATCCTACCAAAATCATACTGGACCACACCAAGCCTGCCATATGACAGTCCCTGGTCCCCTCTCTGTTCGCAAAGTACTCAACTCTTCACCTGCGCTTGCGGAGCTGAAGAAGCATCAACGTGATCATAACCTTTCTCCCTTCACTTATGGAGACTTTCCATGTCTCTGTATTGCAAGAGGAGGGGAAATTCCACCAGAAGAGAGAAATTTTTGGGCGCTTTGGGCGCAAGTGCACACTGTGAGCTATCTGTGGTAGGCTTGAGGTATCATTTTCTGTGGCTCCCGCAAACTGTTATTATGGTGGCACTACTGATCACAAACATATAACCTTCTGTTCCCCTCTATGCAGTGCCGGTGTCCCCTATATTAGAAGTCACAAATTCTTCCCAGAGATCAGGAAGCACTCCCTGTGCCCGATGTATATGTGTATATGTGTCAGCATATAATATTTTCTGGTATGAGTTTGCGAAGGTCGTAGGTACCCGGGCCCGTAGCCAGTTTCACATTTTTAGGGGGGCAAGTGTTGTGATGGGGGGCAAGTGTTGTGATGGGGGCATAAAACATTCCACCAGATTAATTATTATGCAGTTTCAATTTTCATCTGGGGGCATTGCCCCAACATGCCCCCCCCGTGGCTACGGGCCCGTAGGTACCAAATAAGTAGTAACAGAAGTGCGCATGAATTTTCATAATCATGGGTGACAGATATTGAAATCGTTGATAAAACATTGAAGAAGAAAGGTATTCCTACTCCCCTCCCCTACAAATTACCGGGGACCATGCCTTCTACTTCAAAATATGAAGTAATTCAGTAAAGGTAAATTTTTCCGATACCGATTCAGGATGAAAATGGGGAATATCGGCCGATACCGATGGTTAATACCGATAGTCGTTCCAACACCAGAACAGATACCGTTAGCAAAACTGCTGTTTAAAGCAAACTGAGGTGTAGAGTTGAAGGAATAGGCTAGGGTTACCTGGCTAGAGGGAATCGAGGATGGATAAATGTAATTTAGGATCAAAAATGACAAAAAGAACAAAAAGATTCAGGACATAATTCAAAACGTTTGTTTCATGATTGATAAAAATGTAAGCGACATTTTCTTGGTTGTTCAGTTTAGAAAATGTCTACAGACTTTTGTATAATTACAGAACAAAACATAAAGAAATACAAAGAGGAAACTGAGATAAAACTCCCATTTTGTTGCAACAAATTGAGAGCAATTTTCCTGTTTTCTTTTTGTATTTCTTTAGTTTTTGTTCTGTAAATCTGCAGAATTTTTTTACAGTGTTTTTAAGTATGGTATGGGTGAAGAACCCCTAAGAAAATTTCATAGCTCTCACATATGCAACAAGGAAAATGTTTTTTCACATTAAATTTTATGTCAAGTGAAGTCGAATTTAAAAAAATAATCGTGAAGTTTCAGCTTCTGTGACAGGAGTAGACTGAGGAAAATAAACTAAAAGTAGATTTGATTTTTATCCCATAGTAAATTATTTAACATGTAGAGCAGCTTGCTCAACGCACGCTATTGTTACTTACTTGACTGGAATTTTAAATACAGCAGCTTGCTATATTTTCAAAATCAGGTCTATTTATCATGAACTTATTAATACCTAATGGATACAGTTACATTATACTGTAGGTTGGATAAGATGTACATGTATTACTTTAATGCATGTGTTATTTTTAGGAACAAATAAATAACAACTCGTGGTAAATATCCTTGGGAGATTTTACCCCCATGCAAAGAAGGTCTCTTGCCACACTGAGAGCTTTATGCATGCACCTGTCTCTGTGCGCAAAAGAGAAATGGCTTAGTATCTAATTATCTTAAACTAAGATTGCATATTATGTATTTGAATGCATATCTATTTCGAAATGGTTTACATGTCTAATCTTTCTATAAAATGGAACACTTTCTCGTCAGACTCGGCCGCACTTTTCGCTGCCTCCATACAAGTGTAGGCAATGGGAAAAACCTCTGTCACATGATAGCCATAGGAAGTTGGCACTTCAGTTGCTTGCCCTGAAACGCCCCCCCCCCCTTGGCAAATAATTGTCACCTGAATTTTTCCCTGGAAATCAATCCTTTTACCCAAGAATTGATGTATTTGTTCAAGAGCGGCTGCCTCCCCAAGACCTCTCCTCGCAAGCCTATAAGGTAGCACTAGCATGCACTTATTGGTGGTCCATTTCCCCCAAAATGTCCACAGATTTTTAACCCACATAGGTTCTTTAACTGGTTCTACCCTACTTGTCCTCAGATAGGTGATCACATGGGTTTTCCCGTCTACTCCATTTATCCAAGCCAGTAGACAACGTATGGGATAGAGAAAAGATCCCCAAAAATTTCTTGACCCCCTATTGAAATTCCAAGTTGCGATTGCCTTAATACATCTCGTCCCCAGAGTATATTCTACCCTCCGGAGCCATATCGTCCCTTTAGTTTATTTACCGGCTACGGACCTGTATTATCGCTTTTAAGACAGGTACTCATCACCCCAAAGTATATTTTAGTGTGGGATATCAAAATTCTCAGGTGGGTACTGCTTTTTCATTGACATCAAAGTTTGAAAATTCACAAGATAGCCTACAGACTAGTTTACACACACAATGAAGAGACAGTTCTTGGATTAAACCCTTGCATGCTCATCAGGACATTGCCTGAAACAATAAAACAGGATTGTGTCTGCACAAGGAGGAGCTTTATACAGTTATCAGGTTATGGGAGGAGCTACAAGATGCATAGATGGGAGAATTGGAACTGTCTGGAATGAAATTGCCATTTAAAATCACTTAGAGCGTCTTCTTCATCGGAACTGGGTTGGAAACAAAGACGTAAGAAACCCACTTTGGGTCTGATTTTGGTGGAGGATGGAGACCCCCATTGAGAGTTTCATTGTTTTTTTTTTAATTATTCCCAGTAAAGAGAAAACTATAACTGACCGAATATATTACAAAACGACTGTCGATAGGTCTACCGTCCAATCATGGAACTTTTAAGGTCCAATCCTTACTAGAGAACTGGGATATTACACAAGCTAAAGGTGACAGTATGTAAATGATAAAGTTTATATCAAAGAATAAAAAATATTGACGTAAGTTTAATATTACCCGAAGGCATCGGAAGAAGATTTCATCATTCCATCACCTGATCAAAACAGGAAGTATGAATCTACAAGGTAATTATTTTCACCTTTAACCCTGTAATGCAACTCACGTCCTTTTAACCATGCAAAACAAGGTTCACTAAAAGTGCAGGTGTGGTTTTAACAAGAAATGATAATTTTCTCAGTTAAACAAATGTTTAAATGCAATTCGCGCTCCACTGCGTCCATCACTTGCGTAAGTCCAATCAATAAAATATTCATAAATTACAGTATAGTTAGTGTGAGGACAAGCATTGACACCTTCAAAATTTCACTTTTTTGTAGGAAGAAATAGAATCATCTTTTAGATCAAGTGCAAGAAGGAGAAAAACCGACAAAGCGATTTTTTTTATGTCATGAATTTACATAGGTGATTTTTGGTATAGCAAATCGACATGCAACAAATACGGTAGATTCACCGATATATTCATTTGCATTGTGCTAACAGGCTGAACAAGGTCAGTTTATGATTACTGTTGCTCAAGGGGCGATATAACAGAGGAAACAAAAAGAGAGTTATATTATCGCAGCTATCATCGCCATTTCAATGTTCCTGTTCGACTTAGGGCGCTGAAAAACCAATGAGCAAACGCAGTTAATATTATACAATTTTGATTTGGCGTGCCCCTTGCGCCAAATATCTAGATACAGATAATTTCAGTTTAGTCCGAGTTAGGACATCCTGTTAAAGATGGTCCGATTGTCGCTTTTGTGATCTATTTAGTGCGTGTTCAATGATATGAAAAGATAGTTAAATATTTCATTCTAGTGCCCGAGTGCAGGATTTTAAGGGGACCCCCAGGTAGAGTTGTTGACAAGTCATTTTTCTTCAAGTCAAGTCAAGTCACAAGTCATTTCATTTTTATGCAAGTAAAGTCACAAGTCAAATTTCTTCAAGTCAAGTCAAGTCGCAAGTCATTTCTTCCCAAGTTGACCACAACTCATGTTATGTGAAATCGCATGAATTTATAATGATGCAGGATAACTTTTTTTTGAGCCACAAAATGAAAGGAAGGAAACCGAATACGGCCAAATTTGGTAAATACGACACTGGCCTATGATGCACGTGTGTTGCATTTTTCTGTCAATATCAGAGTAACATGACTTGTGAAGGGATTACTAGTGATTCTTCGTGCTAGTGCTACAGTTGCATCGGAACCGTGGAACCACTTTGCAGGGAGTTGTCAGTCTATTTTCCACGGAACTGAATGTGGTATAATACGTGTACACGCACAATTAGTGTACGCAATCGATATACTACGATGTTGTAAAGGATGCAGATCTTCAATTTCGGGCGTAAATAGCAGAGAGATTTTGCATGAGAGTATGAATATTAAAGTCAAAACTTAAATTATGATGATTTCCAATGTCAAAGAGTCAAATATGTTCAAGTCAAGTCGAGTCACACGTCATTTCTCTGCAAGTCAAGTCACGAGTCACTCATTCTTCAAATTTCTCAAGTCAAGTCAAGTCGCAAGTCAAGTTCCTTTCAAGTCAATGTCAAGTCACAAGTCAAAAAATGTGACTCGAATCGACTCGAGTCGCAAGTCATTGACTCGAGTCAACAACTCTGCCCCCAGGTCTTGCCCCATGGAACTTACAAAGGTCCCTAAGGTTGGGCCTTGAAATGCACCCTTTTGAAAGGCACGGTAAGTAAAAATTGACCCGAAACTCCACGACATCTACCAGCATTTTCAAAAATGTCCCACATCCACTGGATAATTCTTGCTCTGTCCTTGTGTAATAAAACGAATTAATGATAGTCTAGGTTGGCTATAGACTCATTCAGTGTTTACAAATAACTGCCATCACGGTTGGGCGTCAAAAGAGTTTGTAAGGCGCGCTCACACTGTCGTCACAATGAAAGGTAGATCCCAATTCGTCTACTTTTTGCGTGCAATCGCACAAGCGTTTACACGCGCAGCACCTAACATACACGCATTTGTTCTTGCGCATGCTCAATGACAACCAATGCCAACCAGTGACGTAAGCGTGAACGCCCTAATTGTAGGACTGTGGCGTAATAGGACGGTGTTTTATGGAGAGGGGTGCTTTTTGGGAGGGTTGGTTCATCCACGACTTGTTCCTTGATGAGAATGTTACTACCGCGATATTGTTTGAAAGAAATATTTAAGTAGACTATCGGAAAATATGTACAACTTTTAGCCAACTGGGACCCTATCCCATAAAACTAGTCCAGGCCGAGAGTGTCCAGTGATTGTGAAACAAGACACTGGTGGCTTCACAAACGTGACTTCACAAAGTAAACTTGTAGTTAGTGTAGGAGCATCAGCTCTTCTCAATCCATTTTAACGCTGGTCAGCATAATGAAATTTGTCTTCGCCAATCATCTGTAGGTATAAATCTGGAAGCTAAACATCAAATAAATCAAGGACAATGAAGATGATTAATTTCTATTTTGTGAGAATCTTTTAATGTCGATCTCCGTAGAACTACTCCCCGAATCACCACTAACTAGCGATTGGATCCAGGCAGGAGGATTACACTACGCTAGTATCAATACTGCAATAAGCCAATTAACTTGCTGAAGTCACTGTATGTGTAGCTGCTTTAACCTGAGCTCAGACATGTTTTTACCTAGTAACTGAGCTATTCTGATATGCTCTCGAACACGGCTGCTTATTGTCTGTCACTTTTGCACTTTGCTTAAATGGCTGATGTTTTTCCACTTTTGTATTGGT
This sequence comes from Holothuria glaberrima, assembly GCA_009936505.3. Taxonomy (NCBI): domain Eukaryota; kingdom Metazoa; phylum Echinodermata; class Holothuroidea; order Aspidochirotida; family Holothuriidae; genus Holothuria; species Holothuria glaberrima. Next base: position 14,705 of record WURT03674157.1, on the reverse strand, counting down.
TTGGAGTGAAAGTTGGTCAATATATATTATCGGAGCAAAATGGGTAATGCTGCATTCATTTAGGCAAATTTTATGGAAATTTGAAGTGAGGAAAGGCCATTCTCTGAAATCGTAATAGAGTTAATTCTTTCTACATCTCTAGTTTAAATTAGCTGAAAGTTTGTAGATTAGTATTCTGCAGAGAGCTCAATCAAAGTTTCTTTCCATGGTTGTCAATTGGGTAGGGGGGGGGGGGCTTGATCTTCCAGTCTTCTGCTGAATTTTTCGGCTCGTTGTGAAATTTGTGATGACAACAGTTACGGTATACGAAACTATTTGTTGTGTCTGTGAAAACTTGTTGCAGTGTACAGTAAACTACTCACTACAGTGTGTACGTTTGACGGAGGGCATCCATATATGAAATTGCTATAGAAGGGCACAGCCTCAGAATTCGGGACTTTTTTTTACTGGATGGAAACCAACAATACGAGAGACTTCTTTTGAATTATCTATATCAAACAAAATGATGTAGGTGCTCTTATGTGTCCTCTTGTGGTGTTTTTCACATCTCGGATGGTTTCTCTTGAAAACAGGGTTTGAATTGTCCCACGGTAGTCTTTGTCATCAATATCTTTTACCCAGCATACGAAGGTTTTCCCGAGCCATACTAGCCGACCACGTCTTACAAAACTATATTGGTAGGGAAAACCTAGATACACAACCATCTTTGTCAGATTATTGATACTTTGACGTGAAAGAAAAGTAATTTGGAACGTTCTTCGATTGACGACGTAAAATACTTCGAAATGTAGCTCAAAATAAAATGCAAAATGAACCTAGTGGACTTACACTCTCTCTCACTCTAAAATGTCAGGCAGGACGATGTAGATTTTCCTTTTAACGTGATCAATTTTCTATGTATGGACTTCTTTCAGATGTTATGACGTTACTCATTGATATAGCTTTCTTATTTATAAAATATATAGACTAAGGCATGCAGCCGGCGCTAGACATTCTAAAAAGTTTAGGTTTTCAGTTCTCAGCCTACTTTTCCGCAAGGTGTAAACGTCAGAAATTTGACGAAAATTGGATCCAATTCACACAAGCAAGTCATGCTAGAGACTATATAGCAACTCTCTTAATAGACGTAAAAATTGGAAATGGAACGTTTTCGGAATTCTTCACGTTTATTGAGGGGGTACCTGACGCAAAATGGCAATATTTCGAAAATCTTAGACTTACCACTTCGATTTTGGTAAAGCAAAACAGAGAAGTAATAAAAAGGAAAACAAGGATGATACGTGAGACCTACAATAGTGAACGTACGTTATCACTTTCTCCATTGTCCTCGAACAGAATAATAAATCGACAACATACATGCAGAGTTTAATTTTACAACTTGTGGATAACAGAGGGAGTGGAACAGGGGTAGTTTTTCAATGTAATTGCCAAGTAATCTTGCAATACTCTTACGACTTCAAAGCACTATCTAAAACAAGTCACGGTGTTCAAAGTAGCTTCAAGGATGTCCAAAAATTTCACGTATCACCCAAGAAAACAAAGAATGAGTGAGATTATTATCCACTATAACCTTTATATATACATATATATATATACGAAAATATATAGCATATATACAGCCCATATATACAGCATATACGTGTATATATATATATGTATATATATATATATATATTAATGAGTCAGTCAACGCTGTATTAAATAGTCGCTCAAAGACCTTAGGCGCTCAAATGACCTTAGGCCATTTTCCTCAAACATAGGCACTTGCCTTATACTGAAACAGGATATTTGAAATGAATATATATATATATATATATATATATATATGAGTGAACCGATGCTGTATTGAATAGTCGCATGAAGACCTTAGGTCTTTATTCCTCAAACATAGGCATAGCCTTATACTGAAAGAGGATAATTATATGAAGATGGAAAACTTAGCCTCAAGCAGGATTCCAACTTGCGACCTCCCGCACACAAGGCGGATGCTCTGACCACTGAGCATTGTGTCATATAAAAGTCGCAACCTCACTGTACTTACTCTTAATATATATATATGTATATATATATATATATATATATATATATATATGGAAATAAAGGCTTAAATAATCTCCGATAGAGTCGCTACTCTTAAAAAATATGGCAGAGAAGAACTACTACTAATTATTCTTCAATTGACACAATAAATTTGATCCGTTTGTGACATCTCAACCACTTAAGATCATCCACTATTTACGTTACAGGAAAGGAGGTGGCATGGTGACATTTATCCCTCAGTCAAGGTCTTTACCCCCAAGTTCCCCTGTTCGCTTCTGTACAAAGAAATACAGTTTACAAAAGCATACAAAATTTCCCCCCAAATTTCCACTTTTATAATGTATGGAAGTGTTGTTGCTCTTTTGTCCTTTGTTTTCCCTTTAGCTCCACTCTCATTAGCTCATAAACATTTTCTTCTTTAAATGGTCTAGCTCCTAAATATATTAATGGCTTGGTCTCTCTTTACAAACCCGTCCGTACCCTTCGCTCGTCTGCTGACAACTTGCTTCAGGCGTCTATTACTAAAACGCTGTTGACCATGCCTTCTTTGGTGCTGCCCCATCCCTGTCGAACAGACTCCCAGCTGATATCAGACATGCCCCCAATTTAACATCGTTTAAATCTAAGCTTAAATCTAGCTTGTTTCGTGAGGTTTTTTTCTGTGTAAAGCGCGGCCGAACATATCTTATTATGGCGGCGCTATATTAAGTCATTTATTATTATTTCTATAGGGTCCTTCACTTGTCTGTAATACCTGCCAAGGTACCTTTTACACAGTATAATGTTGTACATATAAAAGCTTTATTTGAAGTAAGCCGAATCAAATTGAAGTATACCTACCCTAATACGAAAGCTCACAACTATGTCTTTTACGCTACTTGTGCACAACTGCCATTGAAATTTGCGCTTCATAACATTTTTAATACGGTGGTAATTGTCCCTTCGACGCTCCACTCAAAATAAGACTTTACTCGGCGGAAGAGAATAATACGAAAAAGTTCTGTCACTTCCCTTAATTTTCGCATGAAGAGTACCTCAATTCATTTGCTTCAATATCTACATCACAAACGAAAAATACACCACTTTAGCAGTTAATCTGTAGTCTATAAAACACCAGAGCTCCAAGTTCTTTATGCACTAAATTCTTCAGGGGTCATTTCAGGGAAGAAATTCGTTTGAATTAGTGGTGAGTGTATAACATCTGAAACGGTTCAGTTGCTTTTGAGCATGCATTTGAACTACTGCTTGCGAAATAAGATATTTCATCTTAATGTGGATAAATTAACACAACTTGGTCGTATTGAATGGGCAATGAACCAAAGTAAAGGTGTACACCTTCAATTTTATTATGAACCTTTTGTGTGGAAACCAACAAAGGCTAAACCGACCCCCTTGCCCCTCTCGTGTCCAACTAAATCAACATAAATATGACGAGAGTATCTGTCATATCAAAACGTTCTCTTAAGCGATGTAAGGGTGACCGATTGAATAAAAAACACAAGTTGTTCAGGTTGCACTTATAAAGTCATCTTTCAGTGTTAGAAATCTCATCTTAAGTAGACCAATCTCTATTTAAAAAGCCAAGACAGTTTAGGTTACCTTTCATAGTGTTTTTTTCTTGGGCCGCCCCTCACTGCAACGCAGCGCATAACCAGTGGGGAAAAGAAACCTTCGCGCCACTGGGTCCCGATTCACCCTTGGAAGTAGATACAAAACTCTGTAATCTGCCAGGTTCCCCGATTTCCACTTGTTCCTGGAGACAAACACTACAAATAACAATTGACAAACAAGTCTTCAACAGATCAACTACAACAACAAGAATCTAAAACATCAAAGAAAAAAGTTAGAAAAATTTCTTCGTGAGCAATGCGTAAGTCACTGCTTGCACTAATAAGCCCTATAAAACTTACTTCGTGTTACTGCAAGATCGAAGATACCTATCCGCTAGATCTAAAGGATCAATCTTTTGTCTACTCGGAGATATTGGCGCATAGAGAGAATGATCCCTGGATCGTTCCACACAAACAGGCACCACAGCCTCCGATGGCACCCTAGGAGTCGATTCCATTTGATCCAATTGATTCCGAATAGATTCCATACTAGAACTCGCTGAATTTTCTCTCCCTATCTGAATCCAATTGACCTTACGTTAATATCCATGTTTCACTCTGTCAGTTTTGACTGTTAACTGCACGACGACGGTTTACCATAGGCAGATAGGAGATTATAGCCCACCGTGTGATAGCTGCTGACACGTCAAAGGCAATCCTTTGAATTACTTGACAGTGCTGCACAATGTTACTGTGACTGCAGTTACTATAGAGCATTATAATAACAAGCGTAATACTTCTACGTTTTATTCCTTATACGTGTCATTGAAAGCGTACATTTCGTATGGTTTCTGCATTAGGCCTACTATTACAACAAAACTGCAAATCGGTGACAGAAATCAGCGTGCAGCATACATCTCCGCATATGACACCCTTTACAACAGAGAAAGCATCCGCAATCAAATTCTTTCTAACATACATAATATCTTTCCGATTTTTAAGAGCAGTTGTCACAACAAAACTCATTGCTTTATGACAAAACATCTATCTTATTAATCACGTTTATGGAACTGTTTCTCTAAAGAAAAAGTCAAAACTGCAGACTGGTAGTATTGGTAACGAAGGCTTCAAAATTTACCGATGGCTATAAATTATTTTTAATAATACAATCTGTTCTACCTCTTGTTTCTTCGACATACGATACTTTTTGTAATTATTCTAGTTCAGACTTAAAGGGGCTAGGTTTGCCCAACCGTAATATTCAACCCTTGAAATGCTGGTCTTCGAAGTGTTATATTTTGTATTCTCCTTCACTGTGAGAAAAGGCTATACGCCCATTCCGCGATGTTTGCATATCGTGATGCACAGTTCATGTACAGCATAATTCCATAAGTAGACCTAATTTAAAGTTTCTTATCGCATTGTGCGTTGAGTCAGGGTACAAAGTTAACCAGATCCAGGAAGTTGATATTATCGAACTCTTACGTGTAGGGGAAGACATGATACATGGGGGGGGGGGGTGGATGGCACTAGGGGGAGGGATGGAATGTTTTTGTTTTAAAAACTTTTCTGATGGACAAATTATCGTGACCTAAATTTTGTCTCAAACTTAAATGCCAGTGTCCAGATTTTTCGGTAAATCAGCATTTGCTTTTATAGGGGGGATCCGCCCCAGACCCCGACTTATACGGGGCTCATGATCAAATCAGTGTACGCATGAGATACAGAGACTGAAGCTGCCTTTGGAAAGAAGTTAGCTAGTAATAGGAGGAAATCAAATGGCAGAGCTATTTACTCTTTTATTTACTTGTGAATTCAAATGTTGATGTTTTATAGGCACTCATAAACGACGCAGTGGTATAGAAAAAGTGGAGGAGGCACTTGGTAGGGAACGCAGCCCTGACTGTTTTTAAAGCATCGGGAAGAGTAACTGAATTTGGCACGGCATTGTAGCATTCATTAAAATTGTATCATGAAAACAATGTTTTCGAGTAGGCTACAACCGATGCTTAAAGGGCAAATTTCATCATCACACACAGTTCTAATGTTCTCAACTAAGTTACGTCTACCCTCCCCCCGAAAAAAAACTTCCTGACCCCCCTTGTGTAGACACAAACCTAGGTAATTGCTTAAGGCCATGTCTTGGTGAACATGCAAGACCTAATGGATCAGATGACTCCAACCAATGCTGTGTGAATGTGAGCTACTCTGCATCTTTTGAATGTTCAAACTTTTAGGTCAAAGAAAGAGGAGTGACTTACGGAATTTTTTTTTATTATATCCCTCATTCAAAGCTGTGCCTGGGATGATGAGTGTCTGTCCTAAATTCAAAAATGTAAAAAAGGCGATGTTTCCCCTCTTCTTGGTAGATAGAGTACAGTAATGTGGGTGAGCGAGAGCGCGGACATATGTGTCAGGGAAAAAGTTTGACAACAAATGCGTGGAGAGTCCCTCACTTAATGTCACATAAACTTAACAGAACAAAGGACTGATGAGGCCTTCACAATAATGGAAGTTTTCCATTGTCTGGCTTCAAAATCTGCCTTGCCTAAAATATCTTCATACCTTAAGACAGCACATAGGGAGGAATTATATTTAAACGCTTCTCCTCACTTTGAAAAGAATCATAAAATGTTACAGAGATGTGCCAAATTCCTAAACGTTGTGTGTAAAAACGCTACACCACTTTTTATTCCAATCCTGTGCGTTCAACCGTTCCTATACTTCTTCCACTCTTTTGCATTTTTTTTTTGTATTTGTTTTCATTTCTTTTTACAAATGTTATACTCTTAATGTCCATCTCTAATTTTCTCGATAAAGAAGAAGAAAAAGGAGAAGGAGAAGGAGGAGAAGAAGAAAGAAGAAAGAAGAAAGAAGAGGAAGAAAAAAGGCAGGGTGACGCCAAGGGGGGCCAGGGGCATGCTCCCCCCGTCGGGGAGGCTGGCCCCCCATCGAGGAATTTTACATTTTCGTCGGGAAGTCTTAGGCGATTCGATAAAGTGATCAGTTCCCAACGGCGACTAGTTGCCCCGATGGTTTACCTGTTTTTTTGCTCACAAGAGGACAATTTCTTTAACAAAACCCAAAAATTTTTCTGCGCGCTACGCGCGCTGTAGAGTGCCTCCTGCTTCTTCAATAGTTCGATTTAACATAGCTAGTAACACAAGTCCTGTCCATCTTAACAGGTAACATGTAGGCAGAGTACACCGTTTATGCAGAGGTCGTACATTTCATCCTATATCTCAAAAGCCTACTTGCTGTTCTCTTGTGTGTGTCATGCGGTACGGTCAGTTGGAGAGCGACTCACGAAGGCAAGTTTGGCTCTCTCATCCGGGTAGCCCAGGTAGTTTCGATACAATGTATGTTATCACCGATACGATCTACCACTCCCTTGCACAGTTCTTAATGATTACACGTTTTTGTGTAAGCCTACCAAAAATTTCGCGCACTTTGCAATTTCACGATTCAGACTCAAAAGAACACTCTCAGTGAGCAAATCGGCTCTTGGAGTATTATGTGAAATTAATGCAAAATATTCCCTGCAGTGGCATGGAATAATTATAGCTCCTTCATATCCCCTTCTCACCACCCCCTCGACATAGAGGCTCTCGGAACTTGGGGTGGCTGGCATGCCCCGTTCCCCATGTGGGGAAATTTCTGTCACTACCCATGTTTACTTATTTTAGCTTTCAAAAGGGTCATTTCTGAGATATAAACCCAAAATGTTCGGTACGCTTTGCCCACTCTTCCACAGTTCCGTTACTTATAGATAAATAAAGCACAAACTCTTTCCACCTTTTCAAGAAACTTAATAAGTAAAAAACATGGATTTATTTAAATGTTGGGAATTTGTTCTCATTTCGCTAAACCTAGTTTATGTCATATTGTGTCTGTCGTGCACTACGGTAGTGACCCGAGGAGGGAAGTACATGTAAGATATGTCCGACAGGGCCCAACTGCCCGGTCGATTGACCTACATAAGCTTAAAATAAGTACAAATTTTCTCGCGCTTCGCGCTCTTTGCAATTTCACAGTTTAGATTTCAGGAAAAAACATTAAATCAGCGCGAATGTTTCTCTAGCATATACAATTAAATTTTATGCAATATACGCCCAGCAATGGCATGGTATAGTACACAAGTTTTCTTCAGATCCCCCCTAACCAACCTCTTCTACCGCATCGAGGCTGTCAGTGCTTTGGGTCGCTGCCCCCACCGTCGGGGAGTCTCCCCCCCCGTCGGGCAAATCCTGGCGCCACCCCTGGAAGAAGGTAAAGAGCGACGTCACAGCTGTCTTGAAGCATGCAGCTATGCTGCGTGGCAATAGTTGGCAACTAGTACACAATGGCATCTGGATTTGATCAAACTTGTCGTAATTACATGTCGCACCAACATTGAGAAAGCCACTCCGTGTGTTCAATCGGAAGCTGAAGGTGGAATAAGTATGATACAGGCCAATATGGATATGCAGTAGACATTACAACAGATGCACTGCGTGACCGAATGATCACTCTAGGCGTAACTTACTTTAGCTCGAATGGCTCACGTGAAACAATTTTACACACTGAATATTGACAACGATTTAATACTTATCTTTCTTGTTGTTGTAAAATATACGATTGCTATTTCATGGGAATAAAAATCACGTTTTTTTTTCTTTTGAAAAATGGATAAGATCTGATCCTCTATAAGTTAATACCTGATTACAGAGTGTATGTTTGATGTGTTTTGCTTTTACTAAAAGATAAATGATCTATTATACTTATAAATTTGACACGGTTTTACGGCTAGAAACGACCTATGGTAACGTAACATTGTTAGGACGGTTATATAGGGTACGATTCCAATCTCTAAAATGGGGTGCAAATCTCCGTCTTGTAAATTTGTCATCAAGCCCGTAGCTAAGGGAAGGAAAAGAAGGCGGCGCCTCCCACAAACATTTCTTCTGCAGTATATCATATTTCGCCCCCTTAAAACTACCTCGCCCTCCTTTCAGTACGTTTTCTGGGGCATGTTTGTCATATAGTTGATTGCATTTGGGTCAAACCGACTAGATTTAGATAAAAATGAAACAAATTGATCCATTTTATCCAAATCTAATCAAATATATGACAAGATTCCAAAAGTTCGAATCGTGCCCGGTATTGGGAAGGCTCGTTTCCAATTTGAATAGAACATTGTTTAGAAAGAAATATTTTAGCAAAATCTATGTAAGGCACGGTAAATTATAAGTAAGCTACCTAGATACAAAATGTCCGCAAATGGGACATACATATGCAACATTTTCACGACAGGTTGAAAGATCCTATTTTTATGCGAATGAAAAACAATTGATGCTTAGCTTTTTTTTCGAAAATGGGACATTTCTAATCCAAGTCAATTTTATGTAACGTTAACTGTGTTTAAAGATATGTCTAATATTATTAAATGAACTAAAATCGGGGTCTAAGGAGGGGTCTGGGGCGGTCCCTGGTCATAAAGCATAAAAGTTCCGATTCCAGGGTGATAGAATATGTTTGTTTTCAGGGCAAAATTCGTGTTATGATCGTTTGCCGATTTGAGTAACTTCAGGGTAAACTACTCTCGCTCCACTGTGAGGTGTCCACCCGTACGCCTACATGCAGACTGAAGCCGAATAATTATGATACATAGAAAGTTTTTTTTTTATTTTAAAATCTACACTCTAAAAAACGTGATTTGAACACTTATTTTGGCCCCAGTATGTAAACACGTTTAAATTCTAAAGATGTTTAGCAATTAAACACTAAATGTTTAGCATTTAAACGTGTTTTAAAACACCTTTTAAGAGTTTAAGTTCAACAATTTTGCCAGTTAAATTTGTTTCATCTTTTGAAGTTGTCATTTTTTTATTTTGAGGACAATGTCAATCAATTTCTTGTTCAGTAACAGAAGCATTTTCCCTGTTTGTAATCATGATACTTTACTTGGTAAAAGTCCTTCGGGAGATGACCTTTTATGCCATTACATGCATGTTGGCCTCATGAGAATCTAATACTCTCGTATGCCATTTAATAGAGGCTGTTTCTAGGTAGCTTCTTGTGTTAATCAGTTAATTGAATCTCACAAACACATCATGGGATTTAACGGGATTCGATACATCTCGCAGTGGAGGCTAGAGGCGGGAATTTTCCTGGGAGAGAAAGGGGGTAACCTGTCTGTTAAAGGGAGCAACTTTACGGGTGATTGATGAAGAAGTATTGACTTGTTCTTGTTTCCCCTTATTTTGGCCCTTTGCAACTCGTATAATATACTTTAAGTATGGATAAATTGGGTCTTGCAATAAAATATTAAGAGGTTTCATTTTGCTTGGGACTTAAATGTTCTGTTCTCCACAAAAGGTGACAACGAGATGGTCCGGTGTGACGGTCAATTTCCAACGTTGCCTGCCCGGCGGACGTGCATTACTCATGCACCTTTACTGACTACACTCGCCATACCAATAAAACGTTAAGTTAGAGAAAGATGTGCGTATTCGACACATGCTGCGAAGGTGACTATATGAACACTTTCATAATAACACACTATTGCATGGATAGTTTGGGCCATTATTTGTCCCTTCCTTCAGACGACATAAGTTTCAAAACAAAGCAGCTGATACAACTAGAATTCCATTTACATGTGTCGGATAACTACACTAGTAATAGAAAGAAATACACGTTTCATTTTTCCGGCGATTTGGTGGCCAACCAGACGGCTTTCCGCGGCTCACCAGTGGGCGGCGGCCGGTGCATTTTTTTCCCAGGACGATTGGGGCAATTTCATTTTTTAACCTAACCTTAATCTTAACCTGAGCATTATTTTTCATGATTTCAATCGAAATTTCCGAATATCGCTCCCATTCGTCTAGAGAAAAAAATTCCGCCGGCGTCCAGTTGAGAAACGTTTGTTAAAGAGTTAAAAAGTGTCAAATTTTCATGTATTTATTAGATTGACGGAAAGCAAAAGGTCAATTAGATGATCACAAGGTGATTGCTTTAAAAGGATAATGCAGTCACCCCAAATAGAATTAGTGTATACCCTGGTATCGTAATTCATGTATCGCTTTTTGTTATCATGTGACAATATTTTTGTCACTGAATTGTTAAATTCAAGGAGGATAACTCATTGCTTTACCTTTTATTTGTAATATTTATGTTTTAAAAACATCCTCATAGAAAGTTGTAATGCAAATAAGGGATTTGCAAAAGTTTGCTGGTTTGTCAAAGCAAATTTTGTGTGACTACATTTCACTTCATTTAAATGACGAAGTTGTTAAGAACTTCGTTTCTTGCTACCTATTACCAATGACGACTATGCTGTCTTCTGTACAAGTTAATTCCTTGGTTGAGAGCAGTAGATTGTTCCCATTTGCTTACACCAAATGAGGTGTAATGTAAACTGCTGCTAGTAACCTATTTTTAATTTTTAAACCGTATTGTATCACAATTCAGAGGGTATATTTTCATAGCCAGGAAGAAAAATATTACGTACATTCACCCTCCCGGCGAACAAAGTTGTTTCCCGTTCATATTAAAATGTGGATAAATTGTATGGTTTGTCAATCTAATGGTTCCCTACGTTAGGGGTGGTTACGATGGGGCAGGAAGGGTGGTAAAAAGGACTTTGGTAAGTTTTATGGACCAAAATGGCACTTGCGTTCACATAGGAAAACGCACTTGTCATCAGAAGAGCTGTCTATCAGACCGTGATTAAAAACTGCATGTGAACGTACTCGTCATTAACATGCAATGCCTGGATCAAGACCTCGAGTCGACTGATCATCAGAACCACAAGCTTGTTTAAAAATTACTTTAAATTCTAAATGAAAATGATCGCTGTCATGTTAATAATGTGTTTACCTTCTAACAACAGGCAAGTGACGGTGCGAAAAACACGTTCAATTCCTAACATATTTTACTTTTGCAGGGAAAATATAGCGGAAGTAACGAAGTTCAGCCATTACAGCTTATAAAATGACCATCTCGTTATCTGTCACTCCAAGTGAACGCAACTATGGCATTAATATCGAAAACACGTAGAATACATTTTGTGGTTTCTTGGTATTAAGATGAGGCCGTCGTCATCCCATTGGATAGGTTCTCGGACAATGTCCACATGCATGGACAATTTTCTCTGGGCAACCCCATGGGCAATTTCAGCCTGGAAAACTCTACTTCGGACAATTCCAACCCGGACAATTTCCTTGGACAATTCCTATCCAGGAAAATCCCACAGTTTTGGGTGGGAAAGTTTTGCAACACGGTAACTGTCATGGTTGGAAATTGTCCGGGTGGTAGTTTTTCGATGAAAATCGTCTGGGTGGGAATAGTCCGTAAAAAGTTGTCCGTTGAATGTAAAGGATGATGCATCTGTGCACTTTTCATGCCATTGCATGACCCCCTCCTTGAGATTGAACACAATGTTGTAGCCTTTTCTTCTTGGTATTCTTTTTTTTTTAATTTTTTTCGTGCCTGTTTCCTAATGGCGAGCCTACGACCGCGTTACTGCCATAGTAACTGGCAGACTTACACACGATGTACGTTTCTTGTACTCGAGACGGTTGCTAGCAAGACACCGTATATTTAAGTAATTTTTACTATTCTTCCGTTATTGCCTGCCTTGAATGAATGAATGAATAAATGAATGGAACTGAAATTTGTACAATCACGGCAAAATTAACTCATCTTGCAACGCTGCATACCGTATCTGACCATTTTAATCGAGATTTTTCTTCCCGGCTTGTAGCCTCGTCTATCAGCGGTAAAGAATAATTATTGGTTGTCCTGGTAACCAAAGCAGTGGATAGGGATAAACAATAAGTGGCGTCTATCGCCGCTTAGCAACCCCCAAAATCAAGAAAAGGGGAATGGTTGCATATCACTTGAATAAGCAAAAACCTCATCGATGGGAGCTGAGTAACACCCTTTGATGAGTTTTTGAATTATTTACAATAACTTGAAATAAATCGTATATAACAGCCATTATTCCACAAAACATCAACTTGATGTAAAAAGTACGATTACGAGACAATTTAAGTACCGCAATTCTTGACTTAGTATTTTCATAAACGATTAAGATGATGTGATTGAAAGTTTCAGATTATGCAGTGTCAACATATGAGCAAGATGAGGCGGTGATAGTCGTTTCAGAATCTGGTGTAAAAGACAGTTACCCTGGAAGGCAGTTGCCAGTGTTGTAACCAAATGAAGACGTACTCTCCTTTCTCAAAATTTGCAAAGTAACAATCACTATTTGTGTGATTTTTTTGGGAAGGGGAGGGGGAGTTATGATTGCATACAGAAATGAGCCTGAATGTTTTCACGTCTTTTATCGAATATCAAGCATAAACGTAGCATTGCACTGTTACTTAAGACACAGGAAGGTCATTTTAAATCTAAGTTGTTCATTGTTTCTAAACGTCTCATTCTTTACAAAAATAAAGAGAAAAACAAAAACAATCAAATACGTCACCTTACCACTCTATCGTTGGGTTCGCCCCATTGCGATGTTATATTTTGCCTTAACCCCTACACCGATATCAACACCCCCCGCCCCTAGTCTTGCTGATCCGTTGACTTTCTTCTAATAAGAATGTGGTCGAGTAATTACATGACTTGAGACCTACTTCAAGAACAGGGTCCAGTTCCTCATGTTTCATCTGTAATGCAGTACCCTTATTCACGCCAAACTAAGGATCGAATGAAACGGCTCCGGGAACCCCCTTTATGACACAGGAATGTGAAAAAATTACCTTCTCCCTTGACTGGAGGACCCTTGGGCAGCACCTTGGTCCATCTGTCTTCCGGCCATGGCGAACCTTTCGAGGAACGAATCCGCCCTTTGGGTCGGCTCCTGGACGTTCGTCACCCATCCTTTGATCACCTGATGAAAGACCAAATATTGAATAATCTTACGAGGGCAATATATCGTATATCTAGAAATACCCTCAATTACGTAATATATGCATTGACAAAACATGCAATTAACAGATGACAATACTAATGTTCAGAAGATCCCATAGTTGTGTTATTAATTGATACCCAGAACGGAATATCATAGGTCTCCTTTCAAATTGCCCTTAAAAATATTTCGTTCACTGAAATACAGATCGGGATGTTTCTATTCATACAACATATAAGTTCTACAGTCTAGGTTCTCAAGTGGCCCACGACAAACTCTAATATGGCCCGAGGACGAAGCAAGGGTTCAAACATTAAAATGAGAAAGTAAACTACGTAATTCAAGTTTAGATACTACTATTGTTATAAAGTAAAAAGTAAGAATTTAAGAAAGAGTGGCCCTGGCCCAAACACTTGAGACCCGTAATCTATTGAGTCTGCTTTAGGACTTGTACCCTCCCAGCATCCATCCCAACATCTCCCTGCACTTGTTCTTCATACTCTGCCCCTCCACCACCACCAATGAGAACTCTTGTTGAAGCAGGGCGCGGACCAAAGAACAGATGAAACAGAGAGGCTACATGTAGGTGCAAACTGTGTGGGTACTTTAACAAGACAGACACTGAAAAAAACCGAGACTTTGCAAAGTGAATGCAACAACTGCCGCGGACTTTGTATCTCAAAACACATGCTGTGATACTAGCAGCCCCTCCCAGATAGCACTATGTTCACATATCCCTACAAAACATGTTATGTCTTTCATACCCCTACATCATAAGCTATTAAACAAACGGATGAAAGATTCAGAAAGGAACTATGAAACAGGCTCGTAATCATGGGGGGGGGGGCGACTCAAACCCCCATGACTCAAGTGTAAAAATATACTCTCCAAATGACCATCACCTGTTCTTTTAAAAAACATTACAATACGGCCGTTGACCTCTAATCCTCATAACAAAGAAACGCCCTGAGGTGGGCCCGTGGACCCTCCTTCATATAGGGCTTTAAAATCGGGTGATGCCTCTGTTGTCAGTTGGTAAATGCGGCCTAAGGTCCCTCTTCATCAGGGCCATATCCTGGCTACGCACCTGACCTGGAATTCCTTTGAGACTTAAAAGAAGGGTCTAAGCTCAAATCAAGTTTCGATACATTAGAGGGGTACTTATTCTAAGCAATCTGGTGAAATTCCCGTTGAAATCCGACGTGTGGTTCTCAAGA
>WURT03674146.1:0-17194 GCA_009936505.3 Holothuria glaberrima | reverse complement strand
CTGCCAAAAACAATAGGGTTCTTTCTCTTGACATGACAAATCTACATACCAAATATGAAAAGTGTCGGTCATTCCTACCTTGAGATATCGCGATTACAAGTTAAGTGTAACAAGCACACATACACATACACACGACATCACCATTGCATAGATTCCTTTGGCAAGGAATCAAAAATGGGACCTACTGCAGTTGTACCTGATGCTCTGCATAAGCAATGGAGTAAGGGAAAACAATCCAGTGCCCCGCAACTGGAAAAAATGCAGTGGGCGCTGCTAGATTAAAGTAAGAGTTTATAAGTTGAGGCGTAAAACCCCTTTTAACTATAGGCTTGAATTGCATGCAGAGGGGGCATTTCTTATGATTTTCGCAGTTTGAATTTTCATTTTTTACTCAAAATCCAGTTTGTAACTGGTGGAATATTCATTTGAATGTTATCTTACCAAGTGACCTTTCACTGCTGCAGATTGTGTGCATATCAATGACTTCTGGGAAATTGGGTGCTGGAAGAGGAATTCTAAAGCTCTACAAGCACTACAACAGTGGCACAGAACGTTAGGTACACTTATCATTTCGCAAAATCTTCCTATGCCAGAACTCGTCAAAAGCTGTTATCAATACCAATTAGGTGCTCATTCAAGCATTGGGCAATAGCCATGAAGGTTGATATTTGATGGCAGTTTACCTCAGATTAAACTGAAAGGTGGTCTAACTTTCAGTGTCCACGAGCAATCTGATCCCTTTTTATCAGTGCTAATTTCAGGGCAGGATGTGTTGTTAGTTGTAATGTAAACCCCTCAGTGCTGGGCTACTATTGTAATAAAATAGTCAGCAAAGCTTTAACAAAGCTGCTGCTCACTGGAGCAACTAATTGAAGTAATGAACCAGTGGTCGGGTACTTTTATTGGGAACAGCTGTATTCCCCTAAAAACTGCGGTAGCTATGACTGATTTGAGGAAGGGCAAATTTTGCTCATGTTGTTATAGGGTTCAGTGGACCTTAACATCATCACATCACACGGAACCCCATAAAGTTGAGTGTACCTAATGTTATGTGCCACCATATATATATGTATGTATATATATATATATTTCTCTAATTCCCACCTTAGGGCACAAGAAGTTGTTGAAAATTCGACCATAGCGCGAAAAAAAAATAGGGCGAAAAAACGGATTCCCCTTAATGTTTTCACACACTTTTTATATAGGAATATGTTAACATGCGGAAACATCCTTTTACAGACACATTCTATATGCTATTACTTCAAAGTCTACGAATTTAGGGACACCTATCTGTTAACACGCACGGATGGCAGGCCATTGAAATAACGTTTATATCTTGAGGACGTTGGGGGGAAATATATGCTTATGTATTTTGTTTTTTTTTTCGCCTTTAGGTAGGAAGATATAAGGACTTTCGCCTTATGGGGGGAATTAGCGTTATATATATCTATATATATATATTTGCAAAGAAATGTAGCAGGGGTGATGGGGCGGCATTGGGATTTGACCAGCAATGGGTGGTAAGTACACAGGCTGTGTGATACAAATGAGGACAATTTTCATTTTTTCACCTTAATCCTGACCAGAGCTTCATTTTGTATTTTTCCATGATTTCAAGGGACATTTCCAAAAATAGCCTGCCACTTTTTTCCCATTCATCCTGGGAAAAAAGTTCCGCACATGGGCCGGGAGAGTAATTAAAGGAAAGATATGAGCAGAGCAAATGTGAAAAGGTCTAAACAGGGACTCTATACCAATTTTTGTTAGTCTCGGAATTGGGCTGGAATGGGAGGTCCAAGAACCGGAGTTGGCCCAGAATGGGATGCAAATGGGCTCGGACTCTGAGCCGATCCCAGTCAAGTCCACAAAAAAGAAAGTTAAATGAATCTTACTTTGGACTACACTGCTAATTGTGCATACTTTAGCACCTGAAAAGTCACATACAGGCAACTATATTACAGGATGACCCAGGGTATGCAATCACCCCGCGCCATTAAAAAATGTCTGTTTTAATGGAGGGTTTTGCAAAATAGTACAAATAGAATTTTACGAGATTCTATAGTGTCCAACGGTCGGACTCGGAACTGGCCAGGAATCGGGGCACCTGGCACCTGAAGTCGGAACTGGAGGGATCTGGAGTCCGAATTGGCCCAGAATGATGGCCACTGAAATCGCGACTGGCCCGGATACAACATCTGCCAAGTACAAAGCATCAAGCTTTGTGACATGCAGAGTAGTGTTTTCCAGGAAACACATACAGTACTGTCTCCATGCGTAATGCTGAATTGGTACCAAATGTTGAAGGAATGCATAAAGAATCTATGCTCATGTAGAGGAATAAAGCACTTGTCATGAGGCTTCAGCTGGGCCCTGCCAGGGATAACACACATTGCATTGTACCCTATTGTTTCCTGACAAAGTGGTTAATCCCTCCTTTGTCAAACTGTACACAACAATCACATGTGAACAACTATCTGAACTGATGATGATTCTGGCCTACCATAACAAAATATTGCTTTGGCTGAGTCAGTCACTGGATACGAGAATGAGTGGCCTGCCAGACTCCACGGCGAGAGAAGAGTGCAGAAAGTTTAGCATTGAGGAATACAAAAAGGTCTGTTGAGAGCAGATCCTAGGCTCATGTAAAGCTAAAGATCTAAATACTGACCCCTCGGCTGTAGGAAGGAGAGAGGTTTAAAGGACAAAGGAAAGCATGCGTTATGTCAAACAATTGTTAACAAATGCTTTTGTTATAACCACACAGTACACAGATCATGTCACAATACACAGATAATCTCTATTGGCTAAGAGCTCTTATGACATGTTTCATGCACTGTGCTAGAGCCTAGGGTTTTTTTTTTATTAATTTTTATTTTAAATGTAGCCTATTGATGCTTACTCAATTAGCTTATAAAGTAGCTTGAAGTCTTGTTTAACTTTCCCAACAAAGTCATTTTACTGAATATTTCTTTTTTTTTTAAATTAAGTTTTTCCTTCAAAGTCCAAATTTCTCAAGCATAACATTTCAAAGAATATTTAGGTGCAACTTACAGGGTTTTAAAAGTGCCATTTCTAGCAATATGGGAGACATTTTGGTGACACAATGTCTTGGTCAGTTGGTAGGGCTACCCAACATCAAACCAATCGTGATGATCCCTGTAGTGTAATCAGGGGAGGGAGCAGGTACCAGCAGCGATGGCCAATGACACAGCCAAAAAGCCACCTCCTAAGAATTCATCCCACACACAAAATCAGCTCAAAGCTTTGCCAAAGATATTATGACTTAGCACCTGAACAACCCTTACAAACAAAAAGTTCTCAAAATGAGGAGGCCTCTAATGCACCCTCCCTTTACACCCACCCAATAACAGGACCAACACACTGGATATTCAAGAATTTCTAACATATAAACAATATCATAACAGGCAGAGCAGAATTTTTGTAACCTTACTGATGGATTTCATTTTCGGCGTAGGCCTCCGTGGAATTGAAGAGACTTCTTTTTCTGTCCACTCAAGGAACATCAAAATAAAAGACACCAGTCAAAGTGTTTGAATTAACTCGGATGATTCTATTCTGTCCTGGCCACATGAATCGAGGTGCAAGTAGGTGCACTAGAATGTAGTAGCTAACGGACCACTTCCAGAAAACTAAAATCATGTAAAATAAGGGCTCAGTACAGATTATTAAGTACATAACGATGCCAATGTTCAAGAACCATAATCAATAAACATGACTTACATACGTTAACTTGATTGGTAGATCGTACTAATCATGGAGGTCGCCCTCACTTCATTACCTGCATAGACTGATCATTCGGTGACAAGACATAAACCTATTCAGATCAATTAACAACCGAACAAAGTGTTCCGTTTGTCCAAGGGAGCAATTACTCCCAACAAATCAATTCCGTCCAATGGAATGCCTTTGTTTCTACACTTTATAGCTATTCGTTAATTCTTGCATTGAAAACAGGTTTCAAACCACTCTAAATTTACATCCAGACTACTTCAATTCAATTCAATTTTAATGACATTTATTTCAGTCCTTTTTTAATCAATATATACAGTGTACATTTTCTTTCAAAGTAAACAGACTGGGGGAAACTCAACGAAAGCAACAGCTGCTTGTGGGGATGAGTTGCCCCTTAACAAAAAGCAAAACAAATACACAATTACTCAGTAGAAAAGATCAGAAGATTCAGAAAGATATAGAATAACCATTAAATAAAAACAATGACATTTAGATGGAAATAAACATAATCATGCCTTAGTTTGCATTAAAATTTGCATTACGTGATCTTTAAGGGATTTTTTTGAGAATACTTATACTACTGGAGGTACGAAGTCTTTCAGGTAAGTAGACATCTAGACTAGTTACCTTCCAAGCAACAGAAGCGCTTTTAGCAAACATATATACCAAAATCTGCCACAATATTAACCAGCTATATTCATTCAAATACAGATCCAGGTCTATTGACAAAAACAATGCATTCCAAATTTCTATCCCATAAGCCTTTGTAATTGCTATTTTAAAAAAGGTTTTAGGACAAGATGACTCTGAAAGTGCAACCCTTCACCACACCTAAGCAATGCATCAAAGGCTGCTACACCAACTCAAATTATTATAGAATGCACATTTTAGGCTAGAGAACTTATTTGTCTCACATAGGATTTGTTCACATAATGTGCTGGAAAGCATTGAAATACCATTTACAATAGTTCACCCTTAACTCCAAGCACTCTAACCCACAGGCAACAGGTTTAGGTGACATCTCATCCAGTCCTTAAAGTACTAAATGCTTCAAGGCTCATCCATTTCTGGGTAGTGCTTGAAGTACTAGATGCTTCAAGGTTATGCAGCAATAACAAATTACTGATCTAAAACCCACTTAACTGCATGGGCCTAAAGAATCAGCTAAAATAGTCTCACAATAAACTTTGATTTGATGTCCAGATAAAAAGGGTAACCAAACCACTCTTATTTATCATCATGCCTGTTACCAACTTAAATGATACTTCGGTAATTGCTATAGAAAGCTCCTTTTGATTAACAACTTATGGCCTAAAATAACCCTCAAATGACGAAATTTTCATGATGCACCTCTAAAGAACCCTTCACCACTTACCTAAATATTGTAACCAACTTTCACAAAATTCATCATAATTGTACAAGATATGAATCTTTGATTGTAGACACTCCAGATAGAGTAGATAAGCCCACAGTAGTGAAGTACTGACCACAATTAACCAACTTCACTTGTCCTTATAACATGACTTACACCGTCTTTAACTATGATACACAACAAAGGTCACTGGCATGATATGAGACACACGAAGCAAATGACACCAAGGATGAAGGACTTTAACAACTGTTTCATACTCACAGGCACAAGCATTGCAAGCATGATTTAAACATCAATTTCCCACAACAATGTAATCACCTTTTCATTTACAATTGACATTACAATTAAAATGAAAATTTTCACCATACTTATGGAGAGAAAAATGTCAAAAAATAATTTCTACACCAATTCCCAATTACAGCTATCTCTTAACCAAGGTGCACTCAAGATTGCGAAAAAGTTTGGAATGTGGGTAACCCCCAGAACGCCTGGAAAAGTTGGACTGCAAAGAGCAAGCTTTTACCAGGATACCCTGTCCAAATTAGATTAAACATTATTCTTCCAACTCATTTAAGAAAGCAGCGGGGGAGGCATTTAGATCCTGAAAAAGATAATTAAGTTGGAGGAGACCTATAAATTTGACAATTGTTTTTGCCTTTAGAAGTCAAATCTCTCTGTGACCATAAATTGAGCACTCGTTTTAAGTCTTGACAGAATGGGAGTAAAATTAAGTGTAAATGTATTATCAGTATTGTGGTCAAACATTTCCTATGTGTAATTAGTGGACCCAATGTCCAGTTGAGCCCCATTAATGGTTGAGTAAATGAACTGCTCCCAACCAACAAGCCAAAGGCAAAAAATAAGATTTGTAAATGTCAGTTTTCAATTTGGAAACAATAACATGCACCAATACAATCACAGTAAGTATCACAAAAATCTAATTTATACTCAACCTTACCTACTTTTATTTTATTAAGTTTTATTCAAGTTTACTTGATTAATTTCAGTTTGTCTTATTTAATTTCATTCTTATTACATCACAAGCTATTTTACCTTTAAAAATGTGCAATGGTCAACCACATAGTAACCACAATGGCTATTAAACTACAAAGGGACAATAACAGTGCCCTAACTCCACTGGGGTATCTTCAGCTATTAATCTCATGAACAATTCATCCTCTAAATTTCATACCAGAGACTCTGAGTTTTGGGAGGTTGAGCTTTTTCTACATGGCTGGTATGACGATTTGCTACCCGAAGTATCATTTGCTTTATGCACTGTCCTTCTCTTGGAAGATGCTCTGCAATAGCAATAACAACCCATTAGAAATGCACCAATTACAAAAACAATAAATGCCACAGCAGCTACCCCTTCTATACTAAGAGAAATGACTTGGTCACCCTCTCTGGTGCTTACTTCTGTTGTACCATTTGTAACATCACATCGTTTCCCTACTAAGCTAGGAGTAGTATCTACACCAGTGTCTTGGTCAATTCCTTTGGCAGGTACTTCTGTTATAACTAGTTCAGTCACTGTGTCAGTGGAAGGAACGTTAAAAGTAGTTATGTCAGGTCGATTGGGCTTATAAGTAGTCCCTGCATGACTTACATCTTTCCTTACAATCTGAATAGTGCCAATCAATGCATTCTCTTTACAACTCACTTCACCTTCCAATACTTCATAGTGAGCTTCTAGCTGCTGTTTCACTTCCTCACATGCCACAGCCTCAGTATAGAAGGTAAGTTTAAAACCCCTTGTTTCAATGGAAACACCAACTTCTTCATGTGTCGCAATACATGGATCTTTTGAACAGACCATGTTCTTAGGTGGGGGTACAAGTGGATGCTTAACTTGAGTCTTGTGCAGTTTTACTATTTTCAGTGAATCTTTCATAAGATCGAAAATATCTTCAGGGACTTGCTCCATTGCTTCATTGCCTGTAAATTCAATTGTACTTAGGCCTTCCATGCCATTCATAGTACCTCCAGGAATATATTCAATCATATTCATTGACATATTAAGAAATTTAACATGTTTTGAAGAATTAAGAGCAGAAGGGACCCCGTCAAAATTGTTATCACTCATGTCAACTCTCTCAACAGGAACACCAGTATGGTTAAAAATACCATTTGGCAACCAGAAAAGTGAGTTATTCTGAAGGTTAATTTCACTCATATCAGCATCATGGAAGGCAGTAGAGCAAGTTTGACTGTACCCCCTACTAGCTCCATTGAAGACTTGACTATCAGAACCAGCTATTACATCCAAGGCATCCAGAACTCTATCGTCCCTCCTGCTTCCAGCAACACTACAGCCATGCTCATAAGTATTGCAGCCAGCCACTGAAGTCACAAGGCAGAATGACAAAATCAAACCTATCCAGTCTTTAAACCATATGCCACCAAAATCATCCAGTTTAGCTGAATGAAAAGAGAAAAGAGTTGGGAAAGAAGGGATTAAAAGATGTCTCAGCCAAAACATAATATTCAAGTCCACAATTGAATAAAGGATGTTGGCCTCTCTGATCAGAATTTCATGCAAAGATTTTTCACAACAGTATGGAAAGTATCAATGATTCCTATCTCCAGATGTCTGTTCACATGATTTCCATATTATGACCTCTGGTGACCTCAGATAACCTTTGACCTCCACCAAAAATTAAAGTATTCTTTTACTCTACATAGTGCATCTCCATGCTATGCAAAGAAAGTATTCATGCTATCTTACTAACATACATTGAATTTACAAGGTTTTCACCTCTGCAAACCTTCAAACCAAAATTGTCACACTAAATCAGGCCCATAGCCAAGGGGTGGAAAGGTGGGGTACCCCTGAAAAAATTTTCTCACCCCCACCCCCATCTACTCACATTCCTTCCTAACGTGGAATTTAGTGCCTGATGAACAATGGTTTCAGATATTGTCAAAAATGAATTTTCATACTTGCCACTGAAAAATCATGCCTCAGATTGCTATTCATAACACTTAAGAAATCTACTGTCTCCCATAAACAACAGGGAGGGCAGTCACCCACCTTACCCCACACATGGCACTGCAACTACATAATTATACCCATTAGAGCAATTTTCTTCCATTTTAAGAGCAGAACATTTTACAAGCAAGACCAAAAAACACACAACATACCAAAAGCTGATAAGACAGGATCAATAAACCTTGTGAGACTAGTTACGGTTGCTTTTCTCCAGGAGCCGTTTGCAGAAAATTTCTCTTCTATGACAGATGTGGAATTTATCTGACTAACCTAAAATGCGACAAAAAAAATAGAGAAAATTAACCCTATGGTGGTGCAAGTTCCTGTAATCTGATTGAGGAGTGTTTCTTTTCAATTTCCAATTACTGGTCTTTACTTCAAAGTAAGCTTCCATGGTTTTGGTGTGATAAAATGAACATTGCCAATGTCAAAAAATACTACCACTAGTTGGGTGTTTTAGGCCAAATTGACTCCTGCACTTCTTGGCATGTCAATATGATATGGCTAATGTCACCAAGTCCTAGGTACAGGCCTAAGTTATGCCCGGCGTATCTGTCCTGTGCTTATTTTCAGTGCCTTGAATTGCTATGATCATTTTGATTTCATGACCAAATAACCCACAAGTGGCTAAAAAAGTTTATCAGCAAAACATCCCTACTGTACAATGGAATTGTATCATCCCTCAAAACTTTTGCAAAGCTTTTCTTTGTGGGCAAAATCAATATTGTGGGTGTTGAGCAACTCCTTAATCTGCTGCTAAGCAATGCACCACTATGCTGTGATTACATACATGGTGTTCATTTCTCTGCAAACTTCTAACCTGGATGCATTTGCAACACCAATGCCTCGCAAATGGGATTCATTGTGTTTGCACTGTAAAGGGTCCAAAATGAATCTCAACGCAGAAGATATTTCAGTGGTATCCCTTATTAGTAATGTTTTGATGAGATTCATCCCATTCCACAATGTTCTGCACCTGGCTTTAGAATCATATACATGCAAAAAATTCGACAATTCCTTTGCTACCTACCACTCACACTGACAAGTGCACTGAGAAAACTTTCAAGCATACATTGCCAAATATTATTTTACCTGGTTTTTCTTGAAGTCCTGTGTGACAGATGGTGGTTGTCTAGGGCTTGTGGGAGTTATATTCTTGGAGAGATCCTCAATTTCATGGCAGGTTTTCTTATCATCAGCCATACTGACTACACCTTGGTCCATACCATCCTTGCTGGTAGCAACGCTGGCCTTCTGTGTCTGCTTAAGATCAATTAACATAAACAACTCATTAAAAGGAATACGTGCTTCAGCTTGTGGTACAGAAAATTTTAAAGGGAAAATGCAGTCACCCCAATGATAATTAGTATACCCTGTCATCCTACTTTGTGAATGGCTTTTTAAATCATGGGCTGGGACCGATTGTTTCCGTGATTTTGAGATGCTTACAGAAATTTTCACCACACAAAAGTATTAAGCCGTAACTATTTGCTATTACTCTCTGAATGTAAAAAACAGAAAGGCAGCCGTCTCTGGAACAGGGTAACAAAGGAAAACCTCAATAGATGTTATCTAAGATAAGGAGACTTGTAACATCTTTACGTGCGATTGCCCTGGATGTTAGTAACTCATACTGAACAGTATGTTGCTTGGGCCTAGACTACAAGGATGCACTTCTTACACCATCCCAAGTTTTAAGGCGATGAATGAAACAACCACTCAGGGTTTAAGTCAGCTTCGTATCAAATTATTGCAGGCACAATACAGTTCAATCAATCGATGCTATGGCTTCTTTCACTTAGGTAATTTGCCTTCGGGTAAGCAGATTTAGACCCAGCACAATGTGCATCTGCTCGCAACTGTTGAGGTGGCATTCAACTATGAACAACTAATCCTTTAAGTAGAGCATGAGGAAATACTGAGGACTCCGAGCAGACACAATTCTTTGTTTTTTGCATGCAAACCCAAGAAACTGCAAGCAGATGCATAAGAGAATTTTGATGATGCACCTTAGACACTCCAACTATTTCATGTTCACAAACTTACTTAAAGTTCTTCTGAGTGAAAAGTTTTGGAGGCACCCTGGCTAGCAACAATGCTTTTTGTTAGTTCTTCTACATCAGCTAAGGGATGAGATTGGGATAATGTTAGAGAAACATTGGAAGATCCATTAAGGATTGAAGTAGAATTGTTCTAATAGAAAAGTCAGGTGAAAAAACCTGCCTCTTGAACCCTGAAGTTGTTAGGATAGAGATGCAACATTCCATAGACTCTTTGAAGCAGTGTTCATTTCCAATGGTCATGTTTCTTTTCTCCTCAAAATTCTTATCTCAAAGCCTAGAACAACTAAGATCAATGATGCATTGTCAAAATGACAATGAGAATTAGACACACCCCTCATGTTGTACTCGTTAACTTTTTGTTGCCAGCTGTCATGCAAAACTATGCAATTTTAACCTTCCTTGTTATTCCTCACACTTAACATCACTTCATTTAAAGTCAGCAAAGAATTCCTTTTCAAGTAACTTTTCAAATATGTCTCTTAATGATATGGGAATTTGCTAAAATCTGAGAGAAATGTATAGACTTGAACAATGTTTCCAGCAGATGACTTATTAAAATTGTGGGGGTACAATTTAAACATTTGTTGCCAGTGGCTTTACTGAAAATTCTGGTTAAAGCTAGGACATAGGCCAAAACAAACCTCACTTCAAAGCATGTACAAACAATGGCCTTTGACTTGGGATTACTTGGAAAAGAAAGGAGATCACCATTTAAAGTGTTTAGTCTATGGAGACTTAACAGTAAGAATAAAGAGACCTGTCAATCAAATAGTGGTGCCTGAAAAGAATTATAGCATTTTCAAGTACATTTTGCCCAACAATTTTTTGCATTGTATCTCCATCCTAACAACTCCCTGCTTGATTTATAGAAATACAGAACTATAAGCAAATTTTGAAGGTAGAAAGCTGGGTAACTTTATTAAAAAAAATAGGATTCTTGCAGAAAGATGTTCATTCACTACTTTGTAGTTCATAAACAATTCCTTCACCCAGACTTTCAAATTTTCAAATGATGCAACACTTGTTACTCTTGTAATATTATTAAACCACAGTTCATTGAAGAGATTGAATTGTTTCATAATGACAAAATTATTTTCTTTTTGATATGTTGAAGCAAAGTAAACGTTAAGTGTCCCTTAAATATGTACAGTTCCACTCCAAATGCAGCTAAACTGTGCCGATCATTTAACTGGATAGAATTCTTTCTAAGAGTTTGTCAGAACATAGCATGATTTTCAATGACTTAAAGGAGAAATGCAGTCACCCCAGTTTGGATTAGTGTAGTAGTCTTCCTTATTTCATGAATGGCTGTTGAGAATCATTTGACAATATTTTCCTCACTAAATTGTGAATTTACGAGGAGTAACTCCTTGGTTTACCTTGTATATGTATACAGTATCTAAGTCCTGAAATATCATGAAAGATACTTGGAAGAGAAATAAGAAATTTTTGATATTTAGCTGTTGTTTCAAAATAAGTTTGGGCGACTGCTTATGCCAGGGCTTTAAGCTGTGAAAAATATTTCAAGGCATTTTAATTTACATTTCTGGATTTCTCCCAAAAACAAAAATGATGCCCCACAGTTTAATTCTAATGATGCCCCACCAGATGACTTCACAACCTTCTAAAAGATTTGAAAGATGAAAAGAAATTCCACAGCCAAAAAATTTTGAAGAATAACAACTGTTGTAACATTAGCAGGACATCATCTATTATCACATGATGAATCATGCATCATTCTGTGTGTTTTTACACTGCATGTATAGTAATGTAACGATATCACATGCAGAAAAAAAGTTAATAACTCTTTCACACATCCTAAGAGATGACTGTCTTTCTTTGTTTAACTGATTGTTAACTAATTGCAAAAAGAGCAATTACCTCCACACTCTGTGGACCATGGTTTTCTCCTGAGCTGATGGCATCTGACACATTACCTCTGAGTTGTTTTTCACCTCCATAGCTGTAATCCTCTTGCACTCCATCCAGAGATGAATGTCTCTGCACGCCTTCTGTATCAACAGCCTGTTCTTTACAAGGTTCTTTCTGTGTAAAATAAAAAATTCCCCCAAAGAAGAATCAATCCACTGTTTAACATGTCTATAAATTATTAACCACTACTATAGTTGACTCTATTTCTTCCTAGATTGAGTTGTTTAATAATGAAAAAATTTTTTTCTTTTTGTGACATGTTAAAGCAAAGTAAGTGTTACATGTTCCTTTGGTATATGAACCATAACTGTGCTGATTATCAGACTGAACAGAATTCCCTCTCAGAGGGTGTCAGAACACTGAATGATTTTCAAAAACTTGAGCTGCCAAAAGTATTGTAAGGCAATTAATTTACATTTCTGCATTTCTCACAAAAACTCTAATGATGCCCCACTATTTAACTCTAAAGAAACCCCACCAAAAGAGTTCACAAACTTCCAAAAGATTTGAATGATGAAAAGAAATTCCACAGCCAAATCATTTTGAAGAATAACAACTGATGATGTAAGATTTACTGTTGCAGTTGCCACCATAGGGTTGTCTGTATTGGCTTGGGGATTGTGCTCGACTGGAGTTGTTCTGTTGAACGACTAATTTTTTCCACAGCGACAGTCAATTTTTTGACTGAATGCTTTAATTGCTGAATTTCCTTACTGTATAACCTACTCTGAACGTGCATCATTTTGTCGAGTTCTAGTCACAGAATATCATGTACCAAAATGTTAAAATTGATGTCATTGTGCACATAAAATCTCATATTTGCCTCAAATTTTGAACAGAAGTGACAATTATACAGCAAAAATGCATGTGACTGACGGGACAGAATGTGACTGACGGGACAAATTTTGAAATGAAGTATTTTCTTTATTAAGTACCATTGAACTTTTTTTCTCAGGTTTTTGTATGAGTCTAACTTACTAGAAGATAGATTAAACTTAAAATAAAAAAAGTATATATAAGTACAGAAAATATACAACTTTCTTATGTTTTTTCGTGACTGACGGGACATTTCAACACCCAAATTTGAAAACTGTAATATACACACACAATGTTTTTACTTGGGTGTAATTTATTTTCTGGACTGCAGTTAAGGTGTCAACATTGACAATGAACTATTAATAATTTCTTTGGTGCTTTTGCACTACATCACTTGGGATCAAGATTTTTCTACAAATTTGGGGTTCTCACAACCTCCTCAGTCTCCCCAACTTCAAATTGCCATAAAAAATAAATTGAATTACAGCAGACACAAAGCAAAACTAGTTTCTGACATCTCAGATAGTCTACTTTACAGGAGGAAAACAATTGGAAGCATTGAATAAACTTTAAAAATTGATGCAAGTGCAAACATTTCTACGGAATTAGCCAAAAATCATTTACTTTATTTAATGTTACTTCAAGCTTTCATAACTCTGCTGCCATGTATAGTAACAGTATATACACTTCGTATAGCTGCATCGTGGAAATAACCAACATGACCCAGTGTTGAGCAGCGTGCGATGCTATACAAACCGTTGTGCGTTAACTTGGCTACACGTTTTTCTATAGTCTATCATTTCAGTCGGAAATTGCCAACCTCCCTATTTTTCCAGCATTCTCCTGGTTTTTTGGCTTTGAAAAATGAAAATCTCCCTATTTTGGGGTCAGACAGGTTGACAGGTCTGAAAATGTGGTGTGGGGGTGGGTAGGTAGCTTCCAGGGATGGCAAATACCGCGACTGTAATCGCTGAACATTCTCAAAGTTTTCTGGGGTGGGGTCTGATCCTGTTCTTTTACCTTCCTTGACTACAAGCCAGATGTGTCTACAGGGTAAGATTAAAATTCAAAAAGGTACTGTATTCTATACATTCATCAACTGACCAAAGCATATGCAGCAACTTCTGATATTGAAGCATACAGCACAAGGAGACAACTGACTGGTTTCTTTACCTGAACAATGACTTCCACTTCCTGGTTAACTTCCACTTTGTTTGATGGCCTCCTCATTTTTCACTAAAATTAAGAAAAAGGCAAAAAGGAAAAAGGCTTAATAATTTCTTGTCACTGTGATAAAATGGAGTTTTAAGCAGACTGTCTTTTATTGGCAAGATACTGTAGGTACAAAATGTTAAGCAATAGATACATGGGTTTTGATCAACATATCTTGTTCACATATTCAGTTATAAATTAGCTTCTTAGCCTACAGTATCTACTCTACAAGAAGGGGTGCTGAATATTTTAAGTTCACATATAAACTATGGAGCAGATCTATCAATCCCAAAACTTGAAACTTCATCTGACACTCCTTCTGGGATGATTTTGTCCATAAAATCACTATCATCACTTCAAAACAGAATGATACCAAAAGTTGTTCCCCTTTCCAAGTATCCTGAAGTAGCTGCAGACCAGCTCCAGTACAGATTGTACAGTATATGAAGCCTAGTACTTCACATTACGACATCCTTATATCTCTACAGTACAAATGCACTTCTAACTAGAACGTTCCTAACCACTTTTGAAAGCAAGTTGGCTGGAGTACAGTATTTTAGTTTTCTTTCCAAGTTGTTAGAAGTTAAACCTACAGGCTGAACTTAACATTACAGTTTTTATCCTTACTGTACATACTGTATGGTACTAAGATTCCTTGAAAAGCATTGCCATGTTAACTCACCCATCTACAGTGCTTTATTTTTTACTACACATACCTAAGGATATGTTTTAATTATCATTTATTCAGTTGGAACATCAAATGACTATACATCATCTAAATGGTAGCCACAGAATCTCATATTTCTGTAAAGAAGGCACCCCTGCTGTGAAATACTGTAACCTTCCAAACAAAATATCTTACCGATCTCTGCCGTACTGATACTGTAACTGTGGTCCATATTAAGTATGTCGTTTGAACAAGTTTTGGCCAGAGGCACATACTACACCAGCACATGACTTCTGGCAATTTATAGTATACCAGATTCCGGATGCATAATCTATATTTGTACAATTTTTTTTCAGAGCTTTAGTGAACTCTTATTGTTAAACTTGAAAATTCCCACAGGATGCTTCTTAGTGGGCTTTGAACCAGAAACCCAAAAGGCTTCTGTGTTTTATTTTAATGTTAGTTCTGGCACTCGAGACAACCAGAATGTCTGCAGGACAACCAGATACTGCAAAAACAAGTGTGTAAGGTTATCCTTCGGGACAACCAAATCTTTTGAGGAAATTGATGTTTACATTTAACAGCAGTGCGATGAATTGCGCAAGCAAGGAACTCTTAAAATTGCATTTAGCAAAGTGCGGTGATCGCACAAATTCACCCCAACTTCCCACACAGTCACTTTATTGAATGTAGCACTATACTATCAAGCCAAAAAATGTGCCCCGTACAAACTCCACTAGTATGCCACTAGTGTGGCCCTGCACTGTAACCGTCAAGCTGAATTCCTTCGTGCAAGCTACGAATTCATGGTGCTGATGTTGCAACACCCATGCTTTCAATCTAGAGAAGTTTAAACAACCTGCAATATGAACTTTATAACATTATCTAAGTCCACAATGTACCCTAATGCATGCCACATTGTCATCACAACAAAAAAGGCTACACAGGCAGTCCTTTACACTCACCCATAAAGAAAGCAGAGCTTGCTTAAAGACAAACTTTCCATCCAGATTTAATTGTATGTATCCACTGAAAATGGTTTGAAAAGGTGGTTTAAACCCTTGGTATTTCATCAGTGATAGTTTATTGCATCTGCAATCATGTACACAAATTTTTGTAGTCCCCACATGAGCAAATGATGACATGTTAGTCCCAAAATTTATGGTCGATCACACATTTTAACTACTGCACTCTGTATACATACTGTGGCATCACTAATTCCAGAGCAAGACCCTTTGTTGGGACTATTAACTAGAAAGCCAAAAGGCTTTAGCAATTCCTTGCCATATGATATGTTGTAACAAGCATGAGTCACCCACATGAGAAGCATGAGATCCCACACAGTTATCCTACTTGAGATATCATGTTAACCAGAGCACCAATGGTGCTGAAGCTCAAACCTGCAACCAGGGTCCCTTGACCCTGATTAGGACAAGCATCACATGACTTTAAATGACCTCACTGACTTATGACCAAAATTTCAATTACACTGATGGTACCTTAACTAGTTTAAAACCAATACCACATTTTTGAACAGGAGTAGCAAAGAGTTGACATATTGTATAAATTTACTCTAACAAATGCTCTCTCTTTAATAAACGCTTCCTTCTTTCCTGTAATGAGAGAAATAGTGACAAACGTATTCTGTAAAGCATGGGGGAAAATTGCTAGTACCTTATGGAAAAACAGAGACATAAACTGCTGGTGCATGAGTGGTCTGTTGACCAATTACACAGTATGGCCCACAATCTTGAAAACATGTACTGTATAACAATTTTGCACCATCTTTTTGGACAATTAATTATGAGTATACTGTGTACACAACTGAATAACGTGATTGCGTGAAACACCTGATGGAAACGAATATTTACTAACATTAAAATGTAACGGGTTGGCTCTTCTACCCCTCCCCCTTTATAGGAGCATTGTGCAAAATTGTGGATATGGTAAGAACATATTCCCCTTCAGCAATCTCCATAGTTGGCTCTCCCCCTTCCCAACTTTTGTAATTACTGTACTGTGTACACTACTCAGGGATGTAAGTGGCCCAAGATGATTTTGCAGGAAAAAAACTACATGCTACGGCCGGGGTGCAGGGCCCGCTCAAGGGCCCTGCAGGGGTCCAGAGGCAGCGTCCCTGGAGCTCCGGGTTTGCCGCTTATCATATACCTCTACTGTAGATGGGGTCTCAGGAGACTTCTCTTGCACTCACATGTGTGTCTCAGAGGTATTGCTTTGATACTTTACACAATGGAGCAACCTAACAAAACATAGGGCTTTCCTTATAATTATTTTAATCTGTAAGTTTTTATGGTTGGTCCTCTATTGGTGCTTGTAGAAAATCCCTCTCCACTTCAATTTTTTTTTTCTTTAAGCTTGTTGTTTAA
>WURT03674135.1:0-10429 GCA_009936505.3 Holothuria glaberrima | reverse complement strand
TTCAAGAGAAGCTAGTCTATCGGGGGTTGAAAAAGCATTGTGAAGTACAAGCTCTTAGGCCCATGAAAACTGCAAATTCTCACGTTTTCGGTAACTGTAGGAAGTGATATATGAGCAATGAGACTAGAAGTAGTAGTACAATGATTTCCTTCAAAATTGTTACAAAATAATCAGTATTAATTCATTGAGCCCTTTCAATAGGTTGAATAACATTACACTTGAGTGAAATTGTATTTTGCTTAAGCCGAAGGGCCAACTTAAGTAAATTACAATTTCACTTTAGTAAAATTCGATTGCACATGAACGAAACAGAATTGAACCCAGTAAACACAGCTAAGAAAAATACTGCGATAAGTCACGTTGATGAATTAAACTTAAGAAAATACAATATCACTGAAATGAAATTGAGCCCTCCTTTGAGAAGCTGTTTAATCTTTACCATCATTTTTCAGCAATTGAATACAATTTCAACTGAGTGAAAGAGGATCTTACTTAACCCGTGAAGTAGAATGTACTTTAACTTAATCGCAGTGACACGGTAATGAATTTAGCTTAGGTAAAATAAAATTTCACATAATCGGAATTCAGCTCCAGCTAAGTGAAAATGCATGAACTTGCTGCAGTATGATTCCCATGCGTGTTTCACGGTACCATGTAAACAGGCGGGTGCGCTTTATGCCAACGGTCTGATTCTTGTGAGTACTAGTATATTGCAACAGCTTATACGTGTGTATAATTAAAGCTTTGATACAGGCAGGGACCAAGAATGCCAACGTTTTATCCTAAGAGCATATCGGTGTTGCCACATCCATCCTCCAGTAAAACTTTCTTCAGTCGACTACAAAACTTAACATCAGATACATACAGACTGACAAATCACGCAATTAAATCCTCTTAACAAAGACTCAGCAGGATGGAGAGATTCCTTTAATTGTCATCATCTTATTCATTTTAAGTAATGCTAGTGCGCCTTTAAAGGGTTAAAGTATAGCTAAGTCTAAAATTTCAAAATTATATGCTTTTCAAAGCTGTACAGGATATTCCTGAGCTGAGAAATAATGATGAAGCTTATTCACTCAACTTGAATGGTACATTGTGCAATAACTTGTGATTTCATTCTTGTACTACTCAAATTAAATTCTTTGTTTTTCTTGTATTTTTCAAAGCAACTGCGATTTGTAGCAAAATGTTATCACTTTTTTACTGTTATAGGGTGACTTCACTAAACAAAAAAATCCTCTCCATATAACATGCTATGCGAGAGTACAGAAATTTTTGCATATAAACATTTTTCTTTCAAAAGGAAACAAAAGCAGCTAATGTGAGTTGTACAAAAAGGACATCACAAATCATTGTGCAATCGACTATTTAAATTAAGTGAATTAATTTCAACATTTTATACCTCAGCAACGGAGTAAGCTTATTAATATGGGAGGAGATGAATGAAATTCATTTTCCAACCTCTAAAATATTTAGAATTCTATTGACTTTAGGTACATTTTAACTATCTTGTTAGTTACAGACACTGGACTAGGTTTACTTCTGGCGTATCCTCTCCTAAGACTGAAAAACCACCCCTGTCTACCGCACCTCCCAGCCAAACAAAACGCCGACATTCTAGTGTCTTTGCAACGGGGCACACTACATCACACTTCACTGACCTGGACAAGTCCTCAATAATCGATCAGAATAAATGTATTGAATTAAATCAATAACGTACAGTCGCGAATTGTGTAGTTAAAAGTCCTCCGGCAGGTCTCTGACTGAAGCCGGAAACCTGCACTACTAAATGGAGTTACGAGGCTCCTTGCATTAATGAGAGCAAGGGCGCCACTTGTAAGATAATTGGAATTTCTTAACATGTTTTGGGTCACGTGATGCAACCTTACCCATGAGTACAAGTGTTCATATCCTGGAGCAAATATCATACTATCACAAGTGGAAGCAAATTGAACAGCGTTTGATGACTGTACTTTATACTTGCAATATCTAAAAAATCACTGGCATACGTCCGTGGGCTATATTTTACCAACTTTCTATCCTTACTTTTAATTCCTAGTGGGACAGCACACAGCAGATAACGAGGTGTGAAAATCCCAATTGTAAAACTTGTCACCTTATCAAGGAAGGAGTAACAACTCTCTGATTAAACGAAGTTTAATTAGAGCATTTAACAGTTCATGAAGGTAGACTTTATTACACACCGTATGCATAAGACGTCATAAAACGTGACGAAAGAATGGGCGTCAACGGGTGGGGTGCGGGGGGAGACATGTCTCCCTCCCTCACTTTTGAAAGTGGGAGTTTTCCTTTTCCAGAACTCTGTGGATAAGAGTAGGCACATGTTTGATTTTATAACTTGTAATACAGCTGATTCAATACTATCATTTAACTCAAACTTGGTGGAAACATCCATTTAAGAGATTAAAATTATGGGTAGTGTCTTACACTACACCATAAATTATTGGACCCCAAAAGTTTTCAAAGATCTCCCAAGTGAGCCCCAGATCGCGCATGCGTGCAGTTTGCAAGGAAACTACGTTGTTTGGATTTCTCACGCAATATGTGTACCAAAGTCATGTACATTGTCCAGCTCGCTTCATTGTTTGTCCCTTCATATGACTTCGGTGTGACGTCACTATATAGGGTCATTACCACCCACAAATGTAGCCTAATTCATTTTTACCATGGACCAGGGAATCAATACGCTACCAAATGTACCGTACGTTTACATTTCACATTCGTTCATTTAATCAGGTGCATTTTATCCGGCTGTTTTTTCATGAAAACATTAACAGGCCTACTATTATTCAGCACATTTACAGTAATCTTTCAAAATTGAACCATATACAAGCAGGCTGACATTCTATGGGAGTATATGTCAAAATTCCACCACATATTGAGTACATGGCATAAAAAGCGGAGCCGGGGGCTAAAGCCCCTCAAACATTCTGGGACTAAAGTATGCTTTCGATCCCCCTTTTTAGGATAAAAACCCCTATTTGTCCACTTCTGAATTTTATCACACCTTGTCCATTTCGCATCAAAATTTTTGGAATAAATTTACTTTAAAATGCACACAATGTAAGATAAATTTGCAGAACCCTCAAATATTCATTTTTTTAAAAAGGGAGGGGACACTATTTGCCCTTAGACCCTCCCCCCTGGACGATTCTGAAACATTCAGCCTATCATTTGAGAACAGCTTCCCACTCCTATGATTTAGTATGTCCTGTAGACCTGTACCATTACCAAATTACGAACTTGGTGATTGGATGCTTTTACGCAGGAATCGTGGAAACATGCCGTATATGGCAGAGGTATGTGTGTGTGTGGGGGGTGCAGTTCTTAGACGAGGGTCATGCAATTTCGAAAATCATTCTACATATCCTACATGCCTGATTGTAAAAAGTCCGTAGCTAAATATGTTAAAATGCAAACATGTTTGAGATATTATTGAAGAAGAACGAACAATACTGGAGGTGAAAGTGGGCGAGGATTGCAAAAATTTTGTTTGTCTGCGAAGTATTACTGAAAGAAAGCAAAAGCAGCACATTCATCATTCATTCGAAAATGCACCCACACGGGCTCACCCTTACCCTATAGCTTAAAAAAAACTCCTTTTTGGTGTAAGTTAACAGTGCCTTCCAAAGGTGTGTATATCAAGGGGCTGAGAGGGGTGGTTGAACCATTTAATTCCAGAGATTTTAGAAATTTTCTGAGGTCATTTTGGACGTTTAAAAAAAACCCATTAAACTGGCAATTAAGCGCGGGTCACACTACACCGATTTCAGTCTAATTACGGTCCTGTTATTGTGAGTTTTAGTTAAAATCTTTTCCATCCCTGGTCAGAAAGAGCCAAAATTTGCCAACCTGTGTAAATATATGGTTTGTATCAGAGGACTACGAAAATGAAATGTAAACTAAGTATTTCGTGACGTCACATCCAACATGTACATATCATATCGTGTCCCCCTCCCCTTTGAAAATTGTTGAAAAATTAGGTGTCCTTACATGCAATCTGCTACATTTGAAGTAAAATTTGGCTTAAGAAATTTATGCATTTAAAAATGTCGGCATCAGTGCCGGGAGGGGGGAGTCATGGCCCAATGGCATGGCCTAAATACATCACTAATAGTAATGATCCAAGTTAAACCGTTGAAAAACACACTGGTAAAGTGCCGAATATATAGGTACCGTACTGGTACAATTCGAATCAGAACTTTATTTTACTCACCAAGGAACCTTTTGATATCCTTTAGCTACATCATTGTGATTTATTTTTCTTTCAGTAGGTGCCGTAAAATTCTGAGCATATTGCCCGAATTTTCACAGAAATTTTGGGTTGTAGGGCTGCAGCCCCCAGCCCTCCGCCTCCTACGCCTATGCTCTGATCATCTTTCTATAGCACTGTAGAACTTATATTATCTCTCGCCCGTACGAAAAGTCTTATTGGTAAAAAAAAGTAGATAATCCCATTATTCAGCGGACTGTCTAGTATCGAACGCGAAGAAGGCAACCAGCTACATAATTATTGCTGTATATTTTAAATTTGACTGGGGAAAGGGATCTTACTCGGGAGTTTCATCCTCATGACTTCATCCCCGTGACGCAGCCCCTATGTACAAGTGAGACCGTGAACACGAGTATTAAATCTTTTTACAAGTTCACAATGTTACATCTGCCAGTAACGCTTTGAGGACATCATGGCGTCACCCCAACTTGACACATAAACTTACCGAGGTAAGTCACCAATACTGTCAGGCAGAGTTGGCAGACTGACAAAGAACGCAATTTACCCCTTCTCATTTGTAATGAAGAATGAACAGGACGAAATCAATGTTTTGCTCAGTGAGGCGTAATGAAAATAGTAACTATCTCTTTTATATTTATGAAGATGTTAGTTAGTTAGATGAGGTTTAACGGCCCAGTTTACAACCAATTGGTTCAAGTCGAGCCGGCCACGGCCTTTTTTCCAGTTGTGGCTCACTGGCTTGTTTTCCCTTACTCCATATTAATCAGTTTATGAAGAAAACTAAATTTTGGGAATACCACCGTGCAGCCTTAAAAATTGGTGAATGCAAGAACCAGTTCAAGTAAGACCTATGGGCACCAGAACACGTAAAGTCGTCACATTCTGACATTGTGAGTGTGCATGTACATACCACCATATGTGGAAATCCCGAGGAGGACTAAGGAATATATCCCCCAACTTTTTGGAGATGCCCCCTTGGACTTTTACTTTTTCATACAGGAAAATTTGCTACAAATGCCTTTTATTCTCCACCCGTAAACTTCTCATATACATATGGACACAGCATCACTGAAGTGACCAAAAGTATCGATATCTTGGGAATGAATTTATGTCAACCAAAGTGGCCGCCCTGGTACTGTCGTCTACGCATTTTTACGATAAATCTGCAACATGTTAAACAAAATATAACGAACTTCTCATGTTTCCTGACTCAAAATATCGCATATCAGTTTACACTAAGCCACTTAGGTACTACCGCAGAAGACATAAGGTCGCAGCCAATGATGTGAATGCTGTGCACGCATTAGCGCCGAAAGCTCCAGGTGTCTGAGTTTTGCGTCGTAACGTAATACTGCCCTTGCTTTTTTAGATCCGATGAAGCCTACACGGGGCCGCCATCACATTTTAAAGTACGGCAAAGCAATTCCGCGAAACAACTATCACCGGTTTGTTTAGCAAAACTCACAATATGCCAACTAGGTGAGCAAATGTGGCATGAAAG
The DNA here is from genome assembly GCA_009936505.3 of Holothuria glaberrima. Taxonomy (NCBI): domain Eukaryota; kingdom Metazoa; phylum Echinodermata; class Holothuroidea; order Aspidochirotida; family Holothuriidae; genus Holothuria; species Holothuria glaberrima. Next base: position 4,673 of record WURT03674135.1, on the reverse strand, counting down.
TTACGTGTTTCACATGCACGGTGTTTTCTTCAGATCTCTTTGGTGTAAACTTATCTTTTGCCGTAAATTTCGTTATTTCATCTGGAGATATCTCATCTGGAGAGACATTTATGCAATGTCAAACACACGTAATGAAAAATGTATTGTGGACGTCACCAAAAGGAACACGTTTGCCGTATTTCAGCTCATACAGTGCGGCTTCACGTCTATCGGCAAAGTCGGGTATATAGTGCCTTCGGCGCTAAGAAGCGCTTGCGCGTTAGCATGCACATCATTGGTAGCAGCCATCTTGCATGACGACATTCTAGGTATTTCACGTTAGGCTGGGACCCTCTCTGTCCATAAAGTAAGGAGTCCGTGGTACGTAGGCCTACTCAATAAAAGTTTGCAAAGGATTAACTGGCACTCTACATACATCTGCCAACATTTTCTCGTGATATTTTACCGGGAGTGGAACAGGTGAAGTAAGACGACATAGGATTTTATTTTTATTAAATGTGCATGGATACGGTATGTAACCAAATCAGCTGTACATGTTTCACTTTAAAGTGATAGATTTAGATACCCTGATGAAAAACGTGTTTGAATTGTTTCAATATTTTCCATTGTTTTCAAGCTATACCTCTACAAAGTTTGACCAAGCATGAAAATTGTCATTGGCCATACAAAATTATGATTTGGAGTCTTGTCGGCCGACACTGGAGGGCAAGTGGGGAGAGGGCTGTACGTTTTAATTGCGGGTACGTCTGAAGCGCGCAAAGAAAAATCTTTCTGGTATTTTCTGGTGTTTGATATTAATGTTTGACCTAACAAAAACTAGCTCCGATCGAGGTATATTACTTCCATGGCAGGAGCATAAGAATGTCTTTGACGTGGGGCTCAGTTCCTTAGGACCCATATCGGTAACTTTCCTCTGTGGCGGACCTGTGGACAAAGCCCCGGAAGCTCTAAAGCATTTACTCAATATCAGGTATCAGAATAAGCATTTACCTATCTACAAATGCCATTGAATACGCACTGAACCGACCATAAAAGCATTAGCGGCTCGCCATAGGAGCACGGGGCCACCCCCGAAAAAAAGTTTTCCAAACATGGTCTTCAAAATCTTCCCAAAAAATTAAAAAAAACATGTAATTCGAGATGGTTTAAATAAAAAATATTTCTAAATTTAGACGAAACCATCCCTCTCTCACAATGATATCTTATTTATGAAGTTGTGTATATTACTATTGCAAAATTCTAAATAATTTTCAAGTATGTATTTCGTCATTATTTTAAGATTCGACCTTAGTTTACTGGGTCATTCGACCACTGGCTAGGTAAATTAATATTATTTCAGTCGTCATGATTTCAATTTTTCAGGCTCGTATTTATATAGCTCCTCTAATGGAGGCTTTCAATTTGAGATAAAAAAATAAAATGTCACACCGTCTAAACAGGGTAGCCATCGTCAGTTGGCACGTAGAGTACTCTTAAAACCATTGCCGGAACGTAAGTTGGTCCATGGCATTGGTTTTATTGTATTTTCAAGTTTTTTTCAGTTTCCAAAAAGGTGAATATGGAAACGTTTATTGGTAAAATCACTAAAGCCTTAACCACCGATGCTCGAGAAAGTCGCTCATTAGTCCTCTAAAGCCGTACATGCCAGGCGTGTGTGAGGGTTAATTTAAAATGAGAGAATTTTTCAATTCGAAGCTGTATCAGTGTCTGATCAAACTTTACTTGGTCAGTTGGTTGAAAGTTCTAAAGTTACGTCCAATCAGCGTTCAATTTACTACAGTAGAAGCAGTGCATAGGGGGGGGGGGGGGCAAAAGTCGTGTTTTACCAGGAAGTCTAACCAAGTTGCCAAAATGCTTTAAATCAAGGGTTGAGAACCTCCGGCCCGCGAGACCCTTTGGTCTGGTCCACGAGGCCATTTGGTCCGACTCGCGAGGCAATTCGTGAATGTAATTTAAGTTACACTTGAAATTCAATTTATTATAATTTTATCTACCGTATCATTTTCACGGTACAGGCTAAATGCTGCTTCTGGTACTACACCTGACCGGTTGCACAATCATGACATGCATTGTAAAGCATGTCTTTACACATAAACCAAACTTATGGAAAACTATGCGAGACTTTTTCCGTTCGCACCGTATCAGTTCCAGTGGATTGCATATGTTAGACCCCCCTGCCTTGAATGGGTTTAAAATTAAAGAACTGAATAACTTGTCAATGTAGTGCGATGATTAAAGAAGTAAAGTGCTTTCAAAACAATATTTTTTCGGCGCGCCTCGCGCGCTTTATCCTAGTTGCTTGTTTGTTCTTATGACTGCCAAATAGCCAGTTATAAGCAAAACGTTCTCCACCTCTGTTTTAAAGTATACCGATTCAGCTGATTTAAAATGAATGCACCAGTCAGTCAAAGCTGTAGTGAGACGTCTGACTATTGGCCAATTTGTATAGGGGATGACCTGTCATTCTGAGTTAGGGGAATCCCCCTTCCCCTTTGAAAAATTGTTTCGGAACGGTTCTGAAATCCAAAAAAAATGTTATTATTTAATCGTTTTCAATGTCAACATGCTTGATATTTTCGTTATTTAAATAAAACGATCCAGAAAACCATTATTTTTTGGCTTCTTGGCAAAGCTGAAACATATTGTGACACAATGAAAGAAACAACAAAGGCTCTTTAGTGATATTCAAATGAATCAAGCCGCTTTGCCTGTTTCCCCTGCCTTTGGCTGATAGCTTGATGTGGTTGTATTTATTTTTAAAGATAGCCCATGACTAACTGCCTGAGATGACTTTTGAAGAGCTTTTGAAAACTGTATAGGACATCTCTGTAATGCATAATAATAATCATACTCAGGGGTGGACTGAGAATTTTACGCGGCCATGGCAAATTACAGGTAGCGGCCCTTTGACACTCTCTAAGTGGAGCGCCGACATTGGTTGGCGCTAAGCGTACAGTGCGTACCAGAAAATTTTGGACAAAAACACTTGCAAGATCGCAGGAAATGCCACTTCCCAGGCACACTTTTAACAAACCAGATTTCATTCAAGAAGATTTAAAAGGCCGGGGGCAATAGTCAATGGTCAACAACGGAATATGTTGGCACAACAGGGTTATTTTGGGATCAAGTGGTAGAAATGTAAGTTTCTTCTTATAAGATTGATAATTGTAACATGTGGAGAGTATCATCATTAAAAATGGTACATATGTGGTATTCAACAATTTGAGGGGAAAGGTTACGAAATGGTTATTTTAGCTAGAGTTTGCCATTTTAGGGTCAGCTTACTTGTCTCCATCGATACTGACCACTATAGGATATTGTAATAAATGAAATAGTGTGTATATAGAATACCTAGTCACACACGAAGAAGTATCAGCTCATTTGTCTTCGCTATTCGGTCTTTGACCACTGTGTAAGGTCGACCCGAGCTAGAAAATCCTTTTCACGTTGCATCAACATAAATGCTTCCAGATGTTGTTCTGTAAGTGTATTACGTTGCTTGTTTTTCCTGAACTTTAATTTAGAGAATTTTTACACAAGCCCCTTGCGTACCAAAAGCGTCAAGAGCAATTTGTAGGCTGCGTGCAGTTTGCAGTTGGTATGCTTTCGTATACAGGTTGTACTTGCGCATCACGTTGAAGTCACACCTAATGCAATTTCTGCATGATTTGCAACAGTTATCTGCTTCAAGCTCTTCATCCTTGTTCTGTGCATGAGCCACATCACCAGTGTTGTAACGAGTCACCCTTTGGTCGAGTCACAAGTCAAGTCAAGTCAACGGTGGTCGAGTCGCAAGTCAAGTCAAGTCATTCGTCACATTGCTCAAGGCAAGTCAAGTCGAACACATTTTCAAGTCAAGTCAAGACAAAAGCCAAGTCAAGTCAAGTCAGATATTTCGGTCGAGTCAACTCGAGTTAGTTGCTGGTGTCTACTACGTAAGTCACACTATCACATAACCAACGTCAGTATGGATTATTTGCAGAGGCAGTTGCCATGTGTATGTGTAGAAACTACAGAAGTCAAATGTGTTGTGTGATGTCACAATGTGACGTGCACGGCATTCTGATATCAGCAAATATTTTGAACGCTAAAGTAAATTTTTCGAAGTGGCAAAGATGATGATTTTATTTTAAATTTTCAGAAATTCGAAGACCCCTTATTTTTAATGGGTCATTGTGAGGAACGTGTACAGGGAACTATCGGCAACCTGCTATACACGTGCCTTTACTGATGACTAAACCATTCCCATTAGATTTGCACAGGTAATACTTCAGGCAGGGGTCCAGGAATTCTGATATAGGGGGCACACGAACCGCATAGAGGGGCACCGAAGAAGATTATGTTTGTAATCAGTAGTGCCTCCTTGTGATAACTGTTTGTGGGAACCGCAGGAGATGAAATTTCAAGCCTACCACAAACAGCTTAAATGTATAGGCTAGGTATCGAGTGGTCATATGCGCCTCGAAGCGGGCGAAAATTTGGCTCTTCTGGTGGGAACTTTCCCCTCCTTTTGCAATACAGAATCGTGGGGAAAGTCTCCAAAAGTGAAGGGAACAAGGCCGATGCTGCTTCTTCAGCTCTACAAAGGTAAGTGAAGAGTTGATTACTTTGCAAACGGCAAGGGGACTAGGAAATGCCAAAAGGTAGGCTTAGCCGTGGTCCAGTATGATTTT
>WURT03674113.1:0-17195 GCA_009936505.3 Holothuria glaberrima | reverse complement strand
AATGCACAGCTGAAAGAACTTGAGTGTTTTGGATAGGTAATAGAGTGGCACTTAAGATAAGAGAATCGTAAGAGATAATTCCTCATAGGGACATGATACTCTGGGTGATCTATGAAGAAGAATAACACTGTTAATATCTGATGTGTAGGTGTTACACTGAGATATGAATAGTAGGTTTTTGAGATTCTTGCCTCATAAGTTGGTAATTACCTTGAATCAGACATCAGTGATTGATGGATCACAGGTGTTATCGTTATTTTGACCTCCAATTTAAGGCACTTTTAATAACAATATGACCATCACAGGATTTATTTTTAAACTTTGCTTTGTTAAAAATGTCAAAACTGTGTTTACTAAAGGAATGCAAATCAAAAGGCAAAAGTACCATGTACAAAATATGAAATCACAATTGTGCACACTGTACTGTAGCTTAAATGAGGTACAGTAGCTTAGAATCAGTCCAACTTTGAAAAGGTACATTTTGAAGCCTGTAAAGATGCTAAAATATTTTCAAAATAATTTAAACAGATCGATAGGGAAATAAAACTGCTCAGTAAAAGCTACACTTTTTGGTTGGGTATGCATTGTACAGGGCTGGAAGAAAAGTTTACATTCAGGAAAGCAAGTAAAATTTGCCATACTACGTACATGTCCTCTTAAACAAAAAGGCCAATTTTTCTAGTTACCAAAATTTCCTTGTGAAACCCAAATTTTACTCAAAAACAAAATGTCCCAGCATGGAGCTCCTGAGATTCTCCCTTTTTTGTCCCATGTGCATTGTCTTAATACCTTCAAACTATAAGCAGGTTAGTTTATATTTAATCAGTACAACCAGACATAAAGAAGGGTGGATGGCAGTTTTATCCAAGGAAGTATGGGAAAGTGATTATCTGTAAATAGGATGTTAGAAACAAATATCACAGTCAATGTACAGTGGTCATGTGTAGTAGTAGGTACTGTACTGACACTTCCTTTTAGGGTAGCCTTGTCGTTACTTTCTGTAATTTGAAATATTTTCTTGAAGATTTGAACTTAAGTGTATATTGCAGTGCCCACAAGACCTTACTCTCAGCTATTTGGTCATTCCTTTCCTTAAAATCCCTGTAAAATATGCTGTGTGAAGATAGTAAAAAAACCTTTGGTTTTAGTGGAGACTTTGCAAAATCAACCCTGTTCCCAAGAACTCACCTATGTCATGGGCAAGTCAAAATTGGGTTAATGTTTCAACCACAAATAAGCTCTGCAAATTTGACCGCCATTCATACCAGTTGACTTTTACCCTAGACAATGTGGAATTTCAACTTCCAGATTGATGATAGGTCAACCTTAGCAGCATAAACACAAAACCCATTGCTTCAAGACTTCTCCATTGGAAGTCAAGCCACACACTTACCCCAAAACAACAACTTGTAAGGCCACTCCATTCATCAGTTCTCCAGAGATCGTTATTCATTTACACTTGTCAGAATAAGCCCGGGCTTGGCTGCCCTAACCCCACTTCGAATGAGGGGCTTAATTAAGCTCTGACTTGCCGCATTCACTCGAGGCAAAAGTCGGGGTTTGGGATAGGTGGAGCAAGGGTAGAGCATGAGTGGGGAAAGCCAGAGCTCATGGGAACAGGCTATTAGACTCTCTAATCTCATTCCAGACATTGAAAAATTCTCCCTTCTATGTATCTTTTATTGCTGCCTCCAGTATAAAGAAAATACCTGTCTAATAAACATTCAAGACATAGCCATGGTAGCATGTCCTGAGTTTCAATTCCTTGAGGCCGTCGTGGCACACAGCCATGTCAGAACTGAACTGGGAACACAACTGACAGAGAATGGATTGCCTGTGACATGGTGACATTCTGTGACAAAATTTGCTTGCCTGAAATTCTGTGACATTTTGAGATTCCTGTGACAAGTTGTGACAAAAGGCCAGTAAAATATTGTGACAAACATGAATTGAAAGTATTCTTGCTGGGGTTCACTACCATTGACTTGACAGCACCACTACCCAAGTTAATTGTGTTAGTACATTTAGCCCAAGAAGTGGCTATTACCCTAAGCTTTATACAGCACTGTAAACAGTACCTGAGATTGCTTTCTTTGTGTTTGAGAAATGAAATGTTTACTGAACTCATTAGTACACATACTTTCTTTGTTCAGAGAAAAGTACTATTCCTAAGATTGGTCATGGACCATTATGGTCTAATTTCTAAAATCAGGGGATGATGACTGACCAGAAGGAACACCCTGTACATTACATATAGAAACAGAATTTGTCTGTTGATGAGTCAACAGAGTTTGTCACGGCCTGATTAATCATTTCTGGCTAAACTTAAAACTGTCTGATGATTTGCCTTCATGGATCGCTTTAAAGAGTACAACAATAACATTAATCTTTTTTTGCCTTGTTCATCCAGACCTGTTCCAGCAAAGAGTAGGCTTTGCTTTGACCATATAGAACAGTTCTACATTACCATATAGCATTGAAAGCATTGTTGAACAGTGTCCAAATATAGCTTCCAGTGGTGGATCTAGGAGGGCACAACAGGTACCCCCCCCCCTCCGTTGGCCGTCATGTGTTTGAAAAAAAAAAGGTTGAGGCAAAAAAGAAAATACTTCAGAATGTGTCAAATATAGTACCATTTTGCATCTCAGCCCTCTTCCAAAAGCAAAAAATTTTCCAAAGGGGATGGACACCCCCCTCCCCTTAGACTCCTCCCCAGGAAAGTGATCAATCAAGCCTTTTGTGCCCTGTATTGAAAATTCCTGGATATGCCCCTGACTTCAATGATTCATTATGATATTCACTGGTGATTCCCCCCCCCCTTCCCCAGAAATGTGAAAAAAGTTTTTATGACGCAACATTACGTTCCAAAAAAAAAGCATTAAAGGGTCTATGTGACAATTTTGGCCTGCCTGTGACAAGTGGGTAATTTTGTGATGTGACACATCAATCCATTCTCTGAACTGAGTTTATAAGTTACTGTACTGTAGACCAACCAGAGTGGAGATTTATCATTTGAATGAATGTCGATCAAAGTGCAGTCATCAACTGTATTTAGATCTATTGGGCTATTCCTACAGTAAATATGTTTGGACAAGGGGTTGCTAGCATCTCCCTGGTTTGGGGGAGATGCCACATCCCCTTTAATTGAAACCTGTGACAGAACATAAGTGCAAACCCCAAAATATGGTTCTGGTTGGTGCAAGGATAGTTTTGACCGTTTTGAAAATTCTACAGTAGTGGCAATTCCAAGGAAAGTGTAGTTCCCACATGACTCCCTTGCTGGAGTCATGACTTGGAGTCATGATGTTGAAGTGGAGTTTGGTACTTTCAACCTGCCCAAGCTAACAGTCGGTTCTGTACAGTCAAGTACCTGTACATAAAGTACATATTTGATAGAAATGATGATTTGTATGTGCACATTAACATTATGCTTCCAATATTTTGTGTCTGAGGACTTTTTGCATTCCAGTGAAATTCTGAGTTGGTCCAGATTACAGTAGCAGCTTTGTGAGATGAGGAATGCACATGCTGTAGTTGTGTATTTTTGTAATTCTTTCATGCATTACAATGAAAGGGTGAAGCTAAATATTAAAACTTCAAATTCCACTTTTGCCATGGTGGTAATGAGCAGTTACCTGAATTCACTGACGTGTTGACTATTGACTGATAATCCAACATTAACTCAAACTCAGTTCCTAAAATACTGAATATCCATTGAGTTTTAAATTTGTATAAAACCCATCAGTAATTGCTGCACAAGGAGGCAATCTCTCACCCTTTCAGGCAATTATGTCTATTGCACATTTTACTTAAGTATTTCTTGTTCAGCATGATATTTTATTCTCTCTAAACTGATTAACTGTATTGTACAAGTTTGCCATCTACAGGTATCCCTCAATTGAATTTCACATTTTCTTCTGTTTTGTTTTAAATTCTCTATTATACCTTCAAAATTTGTACTTTGTTATTTCTTTGCAGAAGCCCACTTCAGTGTTGTTATGGTAACCATTCATGACATGCGAGGGAACACTGCTGATGCCGACAGAAGCCATCAACACAGCCATCAAAACGTCCTTCCTCCTGTCAGGAGACCCTCTTTACAGGATGACTAAAGCTGAATAGCGCAGTAGCCTCAAGAAAAACAAACTTTGGCTTTATCCAGTCTTAAGGAGGTCAGAACGATCATGAACTTGAGAAACTCCTCAAAGCTTACTGTATTCTGATGTGCACATTCAACTTCTGTTAGTGGAAAAAAGCATGCATCATTCAAAACAAGAGTTTCACAATTTAGAAAGACCCTTTTATTGATTAGAAAGTGGATATCCCCCAGAGCAAGATGGCAGGCGCCAATTCCATGCAGCTGCACAGGGCGCTACCTCTCAATGATAGTGAGAACACAGAGCTGTTCACATTCAAGTTGTCGTTAAGGAACATAGATGAATTCAAGAGCAGGCATATCAAATCCTCGGTTATTTACTACCAAGGGCATGAATGGTATCTTACTTGCAAATTTAGTGCTGGGAAAGACTCTGAATTCATTGGAGTGTATGTCTATTGGGGGTCTCCATCAGAAGGGGAAAGATGCAAAGCAGATTTTCGTATCATCATGCGGAACATTGTGGATCCAACAAAGAGTCTTGTGACAGAAGGCAGTCAAGTTGAATTCAGTGCCCCACGGAGTCCTGGATGGGGAAAGAAGGAGTTTGCCCCAGTTTTTGAGATTTTGTCACCAGGAGCTGGCTTTTTGCAAGAGCCTGAAGGAATTGTAATTGTAGAGCTGGCGATGAAATCCTGTTCCACTATTTTAGAACAGTTCGTAGATTTCAACCAAGTCTTGCGACAACAGAGAGACCAAATGTTCCCTTCTCATTTTACATCCAATTTCAGGCTGGCAGGTCTGGAATTTTACCTGTCCCTCTATCCACTTGGTGATCGTCCAGAGGCAGATGGTCATGTCTCCATTTACCTTCATCGTTTTGTTGGAAACGATGCCGACCAGTCAGCTCTGTTGGGATGTCGTCTGAGGTACAGATTTTTTGTGGGAAGTTTCTTTTGTCCCAGCAGTTCAAAAACATTTGAATTTTCTTTCAAAAATGAACAAGGCTATGGCAGATTCAAAGGGTTTGAACCCATTCAAGAGGCAGGGGTATTTAAACTCCCTGGACCAACAGCAATAGGAGTCGAGGTCGTCGCATGCACGCCTTTTGTCCAGCCAGAAATAAAGTTAGCAGTCAAAGGGTACTACCATCTGTCCAACATTTCATTTGATGATTGCATTTTTCGGGACCATCGCGGGAATACTTGGAAGCTGTCAGTAGACCTGGACTCTCCGACCTTGAATTTATTGATGAAATTACACGATGAAGAGGAAGATGCCCCCCAACAGGGACGGAGAATTTCCACTCAGTCAGACTGTACCAAGTTTGTTCAGTGGAAGGCTTATGTCATGTCAAGATCAGATCGAAGGAAAACACTGCCAGTCATTGGTTCTCCTTTGACGGCATACTTCTCAAGAGGTCTGCCACAGAAAAATTTTTACATGACTACCACTGTTCCTCTAAACAAGGTGAGCAAGAATCTTGTTTTAGTTACATAGGAAGATTGTAGAGAGTTTTATAATAAAGTAAATAAGTATTTGTGTAAAGGTTTTGTAGTAGATTTGCAAGTGTTAAAAAATGAAATATTACCAGTATTACCAGTAAATGATCGTTAAGGGCCTCCTATCATCAAGTAGCCAGCCTCAACCATATGGAGATGATCCTACATGGAGAGGGTGGTGCTTCAAGGTAAATTCAAGGTAAATAGTATGATCAGGATGGCCCATACAGAAACCAGAAAATTTCCTGGGGGTCCCACCAATGTTGGGGGCCAATCCGACGCTATTACGATAAGTTTTTCAGTCGAGAGGTCACCCGGTCAGTTGAAATGTAATTTCAGATGAAAATGTTACACGTTTTCTTTATTTGGAGTCGTCCCAATTTTAATTAGTATACCATGAAAGATATTTCTACTGGGAAGGGAAAAAAGAGATTTGGAAGATTTGTGACGTATGTTAAAAAATAAGGTTGAAGCTACTACCCGTTTCATTTTAAATGTTTCCACCTTCATACCAGGGCTGTAATGTCCAAGTCTGGACTTGGATCTTATTCCGGACTTGAGTCCTTCGTTGGACTTGGAATTAACAAAAGTGTTTCTTAAGGCTACACTGTTTTTGGAAGACAGTACATTAATGTCAACTACAATGCTGTTGGTGTTATCTATACTGTTGAATATAACTTTTGACCTTTGACATTTCAGGCCAAGTCACTAGATGGAGATTATAGTAGCAAGGAGGATCCGTCTCTTCTGGTTCGTTTGGAAATGTTGAATATTCAAGACATCCCAGGGGTGTTGTATGACTACCCAACGTTAGACTTTGAACGATTCCAGTTGTATCACACCAGGTAAAAATACATATTTTCTGCCACAAACAAGTGAAAGTGTAGAAACTAATAGGAGCAGAGAAGTGTTTGAATTAATGGTGCATTCTAATAAACTGACTCACTCCAAAGTTGTGCTTTAAGTTTACTCCATACATGTATAGTCAATGGAAGTTCTAGGGATGCTTTTTTAATGGGCTTTTGTAATTATTTTTCTCCTCTAGTTGAGAAACTACATGATTGCATCGTTGTGTTTCTGCTGTATATATCAGTGTAATAGTAGCTGGTGACTTAAGTTTTAAGTAAAAGATGTCAAAAAATATGTCATCATTTCTGCTTGTAAATTTCATTTGCGACTATTAAGGATTTCACCAGGGCTGAACATTACCGATTGCCTGATTGCCCGGGACAAGTAAAAGATACATTGGGCAAGTCGTTTCTTACCTCTGCTTGCCCGACTGGGCAAGTCACATTTTGTGGGTAGATCACATCCGCATACCTGTACAAGAAAGTGCAACACACTGAAAACAACAGCCGACTGTTAAATACTGTTACATTGCCACACAGTGATTAAGCCAGCCCAGTCTCTAAATGCGACAGAAAATAAAACCACGACGGTTAAAAATGTTTAAAAGTATTACTAAACGAAAAAGGTTTCATTTTGGCCAATGTTTTGAAACATTGTCTACATTACATTTCGTTCTCATGCACATCGGATTTTTACGTAAAAAACAAGGTAATGTGCAGCCATGTAGCTATCATTATTTCCTACCCACCTGATAGCTGTATGATCTATGCACTTCGTACAGGTGTTCAATACACTTGTTTTCCTTCATTAGCAGCCATATTGCATACCCTTACACATGTTTCACAGCAAACCTAAATGCAGTATGCACACAAAAATGGCCTACAACATCAACTTTTCCTTCTCCCCTTTTGGAAATTAGTTCGTCCAAACCTAATACAAATAAGCTGTTCATTGACTCTATGATTGGCGCTTAACTGCTCACCCCACAGATATTAAAACAATTATATCAGTATCAAAAAATTACTTGAAATCATTCTAATTCTTTCAGAAATAATTTTTGCCATCTGTAACCATTAATGGAAGTTTTGACTTGAAAATGGAAGAGATTTCAGCTCCGAAGTACATGGTTAGATTGCACAAGTAATCTACTGCTTACTGCATACATCTTGTACTGCAGAGAGTACCACTTCAAAATACATCGTTTTACAGTATCAAACATAACCAGATTTGTCAAAAATGACAAAAACATTCTCCTGGCCTGTTCAAAAGACTCTCAAACAATTATCTGTAATATGTTGACAACTTTTAGTTGGACGGATTTTCCCCACAAGGCACATTTTTTTAGAGGGTCTTTGCAGTTTTGCCATTGCCTTACGTGTAAAATACATGGATAGGCCTACTAAGATGCTAAACCAACACAAGTTGCCTGCTTACTCGTAGAGCTGCAGGGTCTCAAATTTACCAATCATTGATGTTCCGAAGTATTACCAAATGTTGTCTAAGATGTTGATATGGGTGTTCAGACTTATTTATGGTCAAGATAGGGTCTTTGCATGTCAAACCAACTTAAATATTTTTGAAGTCTTTTGCCATACATATATACTGTTACGAGAAGCTGATATTGTACAGTCACATGACTTCAAGACTTGTTCATGCAAGTTCACATGAAAGTAGCACCAATTTAAATCCTCCATTGATATGTGGGATAGGGGGAGGATTCATTAGTTACCACCAGACAAAAACATTGTGCCTCACCATCCCCCACCCCTGTCATAACATCTAGGTACTGATAAAAGCCCTTTACACTGGGTTTCAGTTCAACATTGGATGAAATGCACTGTGGAACATCACATGAACAGTCCAGAGTATGGTAGACTCGTACTAGATGGAACGCGTTGGGCTGCTGACTCAACTTGTGGCCTTGTGACATGTGAAGGAGTTTTTAAAAATGCTGTGGAGATCTCACAAAATGCTGTGGAGAGCTCCTGTCTCCACAGCATTTTCTTTTACAGAAATTGCCCTGGCCTGTAAATATACAGTGTAGTAACGATTGATTTTTACGTACGGTACTGTAGTTACGCACAACATCCCAGAACTGTCTACTTCGCTACTCCCTGTATATGACACAGTATGCACGGGTCTACATACTACTGTGCGGGAGAATGGACTGATGAGGTGGAAGTGTACCGGAATAAGATGGATTGAATGATAGCATCATTGCGTATTTGTGTACTGTATGTACCACTCATGAGAATATAGGACTATCAACTGCACACGACCTCTGTCATTTCAGGACAAGTGAAAAATTTATCAGGGCAAGTGAATCCTGAATGCTACTTGCCCGACTGGGCAAGTTGTTTTTAAAGTTAATGTTCAGCCCTGTTCACATTTACTAAAATGGAGAGTATAAAACTTTGATCAAATTTTAATATTGAGACCCATATTTTGGTGCAAACAGGGAAGGATTAAAGAGATGTCTGAAACAAAATGAACTCCTCATGGAGGAGTTAGCCACTATAAGAGGGCGGCAGAACCTACCAGGGTCAACATCCCAAGGAACACCTACCCCACAGGATACTGTTGAAAAGAAGGTAATTATTCAAACAATTTGAATTTGTTAGAATCAAAAGTGAATTGTATTTTATATTTTCCTTCCTTTGATGTATTGTGCCCTTGTTTGATAGTCTTGCTTTAGACCATAGTATTAGTTGTACATTGTAGCTTGTTCATTGTGAACTGTTGTGAAGATGCCCCTGTCTTCATATTTCTTCTTGAGTATGTACAGTATATTTTACAAGCACCCTTATTTTGTAAAAAGAAGTGAACATTCTTCTAATGTCTAGACCAAGACTATTGTTTTGATGGCATTAGGCATGGTTGTTGCTTTACAAAACTGAGTTGTGGTTAAAAGTGTTGTCTTACCATAGCTTTAAGTAGGTATCAACTTGCAACAGTTGATGTGCTCAAAACATTAATGTCTGTTACAAAAGAGAAAAAAAATCAAAATAAATTAGCAGCTTCATATTTTTCGTATGAATGACATAGAGATCAATTTTGGTGCTGCTTTAATACATAAATTTTTATCAGGGTATTGGTGGCACAGCCTGCTTGGGTCGGCTTGCAAAGCTTTAAACCTGGTGTAAGGATTTTAGGGTAGAACATGATGCTATTTTGTAGTTTTTCAAAGATCTGTGACTGCTAAACCAGAACTGTCATGGACATAGTGATCTTCAACATTTTATTTGAAATGTAGGAAAATTCAGTGAAATAATGCAAATCAGATGGCTCCATTGTGGGGGATACTATGAGTACTACATTTGAAATACAAGTCGATGACTAACAAAAAAAATGTGCTACCTAACATCAAGTTGTGAAACACTGAACATCTGCCATTCTGTATTCATATTGTACCTCCTGAGTGATTGGTTCTGTGGCATAGATATTGAGCTCACAATAAGTTCAATGGGTAATACTATTCAATACTGTCCAAGGACAGAATTGTTAATGTTGCAGTTTAGTCTGCCTTCACCAAACTTTTGCAAATTGGGAATAATTTGGGCAGTTTGTCCAAGGATACCAGAGAGTGATGCAGTTGAAATGCTGGGAGATTTGAGCATGAAACTAGTAGCCCCGGAGATTGGCCAAAAGTCTGGAGACTCCCAGTGTAAACTGGACGAGTTGGCAGGTCTCCGGAATCATTACTGCATGTTTTTATTCATTCATGATATGTACTTTCATTCATGATATGTACTTTATGACAGGAGCCAGCATGAGCCTGAGATCCAAGTCCCTTAAAATTTCAGTACAGCAAGTTTGTCATTTCCATGCAGTCACTTCTTTGGCAGGTTTAAAAACTCAAAGCCACTGTTTAATTGTCACAATTTTTCTTTTGTACAGAATGAAGTTGTACCACCAAGGGTTCCAGTACCCCAGGTTCCTACCAGACCAACAAGTCTACATACATCATCATCATTGCCAACCCTCTCCAGTCAGTCTAATCCAGGAGCTCCCCCAAGTGATCGTGGTCCTCCCCCTAAACCACCACCTCGAGCCTATTCCCCTATAAGTAATGACTCTAATATGAGACGGTATGCCTTTTCCAGGATGGCTCCCCTCCCAGCATCTACAGCTGCACCATCTAGTGTTCACCCTTCACCAACAAATCCAGGAAGTTACCAGTACCGTCACATCCCAGGAGGAGGAGGAGGACTGGCATCATCTTCAAACAGTGACAGTGCCTTTAAGAGGTTTTCCTTCACTGGCATTAATGTAACACCATCCATGATATCTGATCAGAGTGATAGCAGTGAAGTTCAAACTCCTGGCCAGACAGCCGGTCAGTCAGTCAATCACCTACCTAACGGAAACCAGAACAATGCTCAGGTAGTTTCCACGGGTGGTCATGCCCAAAACTCGCTTGGCACAAATCAAAATGTGGTTTTACGGAGACCAAAGCTACATAATGCACAGGGTCCACATCGTGGATCTTACCAGGGACCGTCCCAGGTACCGGCTTCATCAGAGTCAGCTTTCAAGAGGTTTTCGTTTACTGGTGTCAACGTTTCTCCAGCGCTGACATCTGATTTTTCCTCTGGTGAAGTAGAAGCCCATGGTTCTGTCCATGAACAACACAATCCTATCTACCAGTCACAGGACCTACCCCCAACACAGTTTTCACAGAATCCAGAGCAAAATATGCTGGTGAATCAGCCAATGAGAATTCCTATAAGGGACATCACTACCCAACAGGTGAACTATCCCAATCAAATGACCAACCAGCAAAAAGTAGTGGCACCACAGACATCGGAACAGTTTATCCAGAAGTACACCATCCTTCAACCAGATGACATGCAAGGAACATCAGAAACCAACACCGGCATTCCATCCCCAAAGAGTAGTCCCCGGGGTAAGAATTTAGAAAAAGAAAGGCTGCTACAGTTTGGGGGTAATCCTAATTCCGGTAATCATGGTATATCAGATACACCTCAGACACAGACTGATGGTGGTGGTTATGGATGGCATCCAGTAGATCCCAAGAATCCTAACTCCTACATGGAAACAGAAATTTGAGTATATCCCAGGTCTGATTTCAGTAAAAGCCCTTTGGTTACATCAAGTTTAGGGTGAGGCCAAGTATGATGTGTAAATATATTAGTTTTTGCAAAAGTTTTTATTAATATTCTGAAATGTTTTGTTGTGCATTCTTGGTGAAGCAAATACCCTAAGAATGGCTCAGCAGAATAGTGCTACATATCTGACATTTGTCTTTTGGTTAGAGTCTTCATAGCAAGTTGAAGCTTGCAATATCGTTGTATTGCAAAAGTGGGTGGGGGGATAAAGTGGTAGCTATAGGGGATTTAAAGATATTGCTGGGGAGAGTGGCTTGATAACTGCATGTTTTGCTTTGTGTGGGAAATGAATCGAAGGTGGGGAAAGTGAGAGAGATTTTAAAACAGGGTGGGGAATTCCCCCTACACCCTCTCCCCTGGAAGCTGCCACTAGCATCATTTCATCAGTAGCGTTCAATACAAGGGACTTTGTCTTGTCTAGCTGCTGTTGCAATTTGAAATTCAAAAACAAAAAAATAAAAAAGTATGCCTAACAGGTACTGCGGTGTATTGTTTGTAGCTATTTTATTGACACTAGGGTAAGGTTTATTGGGTATCTTCTATTTTGAAAAGAACGGACCTTGAGTCATCCTCCTCTAAATTTCTTCAAACCAGACAAAGTTTTATTGGCTGGTCCTCTAATTTACTTTGTTGGGCCCTTCCACTCTTAAACCAATATATTTCCTTCTGTAATATTGCAAAGTGAGAATTCTCAGTTTTGACTTCATCCACTTTCTAACGCACTCACTCATGTATTACAAACAAACTCACCCATGTATTACAAACTCACTCATGTAACTTTAAATGTTAGGATGAGAATAGTGACATAGTTTTTAAGTTTTAACACAATTACTGCCCCATGTTTCTGTATAGCATCCAAGCTGGTCACCTGGCTAGGGTATAGATTGCTGGTAATGTGCATTTTCTTTTGCTTTCTTGCTTTTAAATTTTTTATTACAATTTTGAGAGTTTGCTTTCTTTTTGTGTGTGTGTGGTTGCTATGTATTTATGTTTGTTGTGCTCCTTTTGCTGTAAATAACTGAAAAACTTTGTTATTTTGTTTTCAAATAAGTTCAGTGCTCTTTTTTAGATTCTTTCATCTCCATAACCTAAAACCATAGTTTGTATTTTGACATTATGTAAACCATATCTCATGCATCAACACTGTTGCTGCCTTCCTTCTTTCAGTTTATCCTTCTCAAACAGTATATTCCCAATTGGTATGTCAATGATAAATTTTTATGTGGTTCTGTGTATTTTCAGTCTGAACATGTATTTTAAGTGAAAACATGTTATGTAAGTTAGTTCTGTGGTTCTTTCTTTGCCAAAGGCTTGGTCGATAATGCATAAATGTAGATGCCATTTGGTCAGGGTGTGGTCACAGTTTGTTGTTTTGTAAGCATAACACCTTGGCTGGATCACCAGACTTGTAGTAAGAGTATGATGTTGGTTGTTTGGAGGCCTGTCAACATTATACGTTTGTCTATGAACATCATATAAATGTTTTAACACTTGTTTGGGAGATGAAACATGTAGCTGAAAGTTTGAACACCTACATACATGTTAGACATTGTTCAAATTTGTTGAGAAAGTAGTCCACATGATCAAACATTTTTTCATGTGCTTCATCATACAAATGTATGATGATGTTTTGAACAAATGTATGATGGTGTAGATAGGGTTTTAGATCAGGGGCAGGATTCATAAACATTTGCGTAAGTTCTTGCCCAAGTCAAAATACTTACGCACTGCGTAAGGACTTTCTTCAGTGGTATTCACGAAACTAACTTTCGCAGTTTGTAAAGATACGTTGCGTAACTGCAACAGATGCACATTAACCAATCGTTTGTGCAGTTGACTCTTTGTCACATATTGAGCCAAACACATTGGATGTTATTGTTAAAATGACGTGCACGTTCTTCTGTGGCAACACGCGCACTCCTACTTTCTACACAACTATGCACAATGCGTGCTTCTGTACTGTGTTACTATGGCTTTTCTATACTTACGACAACTCTGAAGCTTGCGTAAAGTTACGAACTTTTTCCTTTGTGAATACCAACTAAAAAAGATATGTTGCGTAAGTGAGACTTACCCAATTTGTTGTGTGTAAGTAGTCTTTATGAATCCGGCCCCAGGTTTATAACCTCTGGGTGTGAGTACATTTATAAGTACAAGGTTGAATATGAGCACAAAAGGTTACATCAGATTTTGTGCTTAAAGAAACATCCTCAGTACTCAAATATACTCTTGCAGTAGCGTATTTAGTTTTGTAATCGGTCACTTTCTTTTGATTTGACATAGTGTGGGAAAATTCACATGCATTATCAAAATACCAATTTTGTAATCTAGGGTGGGTTTGTCTTCTCTAGTAGGAAAGACTGAAACAGGTGGAATGGTTTTACAGAGACACATCACATTCAGATGCTTGACTTGCATGAAATTAGATTGTTTGCAAGAGGCTGGCAAGCTGTCTTTAGCTCATAGAGCTGCATACAGTTGACTTAGTTATCCTTTGGCAACCTAGCTGCGTATTGGAGGTGTTCAGGTCATTGTAGATTTGGGAGGAGGGGCTAAAAAGTAAATTTAATAAGGTATTTGAACCAATACAGTTGGGTTGAGGAAATTGGCCTTTTAACGTCCCAAATTTGTGAGTATAAGTACAATACATAACAAGAACAGATAGATACGGGCCCGTAGCCAGCTTTACATTTTTAGGGGTAAGTGTTGTGATGAGGGGGGGGGCAAGTGTTGTGATTGGGGGGCATAAAAGATTCCACCACATTATTATGCAGTTTCAATTTTCATCTGGGGGGCGGAAATATTTTTTGGGGGCATTGCCCTGAAATGCCCCACCCATCCCGTGACCCATGACTACGGGCCTGGGTAGATGTGCTATAGTTTGAGCATGTGTTTAGTACACTACAAATGTGGTATCACTCTTTCTTTTTGGAAAGTAGTATGCTGGACACGTACGCACTGTAAACACAAACTGCTCCAGGGTCAGAAAAGAGTAAAATTTTGTACCGAATAGTAGTGAGTATGTACTAAAACTCACACTGTTGTGTGTTTGCTTTTAATGGTACTCGTGAATGGGTTTGTACTTCTACTCTCAGATTCTGAAAGATAAGTATTAATACTAATGCAAAAATTTGTACTGTACCAATCAAAAACAATGTGACTCATGCTTGTACTCACAACTAGAGATTATATACATTATACACGTACTCGTGACAATGTATTCTCGTACTTCCAAGTCTAATTTTGTATTCACAGTGGATGGTTCATGGTCAAGGATCTCTTGTCCTAATAATTGGTTTATTTTTCTTTTTAACTTTTTATAGTTAATATGTTTTATAGGTTGTATTCACAGGCTGAACTTTCTTGCAGTATTCTTCATTTCCCACATTGGGGTTAAAATATTCAGTTGGACATTATTCACTAATCCTTTGAATGCCTTAAAATACAGATTCAAACTAGTCTTTCTGCTCAAAATCTATAGGATGTAATTTTACAAATTACAATGAAAGTTAAAAAAGTTATCATGTAAAGCAGGTGTAAATAATTAAAATGCAGTTTTGTGCATAAAACAACAATATTAATAAATGTAAAAAGGTATGGATACTACAAATCAGAGGTAGAGAAATGAAAATTGACTTCATTGTGTAAATAGGACTGTAATAAGGTCTCTTTCTGAAGTTTGGCTGACATTTTGCTAAAATTGGCTGGCATCTAGTAAGTGCTTAAAATTCATAACATGAGTGGATGTGATGGGTTTTTTGGGACTTAAAAAAATTGCCAGTGTTGCCAACTACAGGTATTGTAAAACTTTCATTAGCATTTCTTAAGTGAAGGATTTTTCCCTCCTATTAGCTAATTGCCGATTGCACAAGCCTTGTTGTAATGTGGACTGAAATTAGTTTCTTTGCCAATTACAGTATTCTTGGCAAGAGTTCTTATGTTTTTTTGAGCTGTTGATAAAATGGCTGCCCATACAATATTGGACAAGTGCTGCTTTGGGAAATTATGATAGTTGAAAAGAATAGTTGGTGGGAATAACACTTAAACCAACATATTTATGGGTGTGACAATTTTGCTAGACTAAAAAGAGGGCTCTCTTCATGTATAAAAAACTTTCAGGGTTAAAAGGATTAGAAATGTGGAATGAACCTCTGTAATGTAACTGCATACATATATCAACATACCTACAGTCAAAAGGCCTAAGAAATACCTAGTGCATGATGTTACCAACACTCTGAGCACATTTCATGACTGCTTACGATATGTGTTACCCAAGTATCAAAGTATTAAACGATACTTTGAAGCATCTGTAGTACAGGGCAGGGACTGTGGAGACGGGGGGAGGGGGTGCTGGGGCTTTATCCCCCCACACTTTCTCTGCAGTGGGCATTTTGTGCTGCCTTAAATTGGGAACTGGGACTTTTATTTCCTTGAACATACTGGGCCCTTTAATGATTAGCCCCCACTTCAAAATTGGTCCTATGGTCCCTGTAGGGGTATTGAAGATTTCATTGTTACCTACTACTGAACATTTTAAAGATGTCATTGGTAGGTGTTAAACATGTGGCTATAAACTTATTTCAAACCAATCATACATTTTGTATAATTTAAATTATTTAATGGACCAGCATGTGGACAGTTCTGTATTCTATTCCAAGAATCAAGTTCCATAAAAGCACACATGTAGATATATGCAGTCTGTAACAATTAAGTACAAAGTTTGTGCTCATCACTATTTTGTAATAAACTTTTAAAAGCTTAATAATGACAATCAGGATTAGAAAATGCAAAATAAAATGTAGCAACTTTTTGTGTTTTAGACATTTTTCTGGAGGGTAAATATGTCCCTTTCACATGTTTATGTATCTTCCCTTTCACATATTTATGTAAGTAGATTGTCAGTACTACTTGTGTCATTTCTGGACAGTGTTTGTATTCTAGAATGGTATCAACATGATAAGTTTCTTTCATCATGTAGACTTTTAAATTTAACATTAAAGTTTGTGCAGACATTGATCCATTATTTCTTTGTGATTACTTTATTCTTTCAACCTAAATTTGAAGTTTATAAATTTTTAAAGAGTTACAGAATTTATTTTTAACAAAGCAGTTTATTGTCTGGGGTAAGTTGGCCATCCGTTGACCTCTTTCCTTCCTTCATCCAGCTCTAATCAAGGGGTAGTACTATGTGAAAGGAGAGAGATTAAATTTCACTCTAGATGGAATTTCTGTAAATCCTGGAAACGTGGTACCTCAAATTTGAACCACTGAATGAAATCCTTGTCATTCTACTGATAGTTCGGCAAATTTTGATTACTTCAGACTGTTAGGCTGTTCACGGTTATGTCACTGGTTGGCAGAGAGCATGTGCAAGAACACATGTGCTTATGTTAGGTGTTGTGCTTGTGGGATTGCACGCGAAAAGGAGACGAATTAGAATCTACTTTGCATTGTGATGACAGTGTAAGCGTGCCCTTTTTGATTCCTTGCCGTAGGCAAAAGGAATCTATTCGATGGTGATGTCGTGTGTGTGTGTGTGTGGGTATGTGTGTGTGTATGTGACGGCTTCGCTTGTAAACACGATATCTCAAGAAGGGTAACTCCAAGGGATCTCATACT
>WURT03674102.1:0-17196 GCA_009936505.3 Holothuria glaberrima | reverse complement strand
TATATATCGTCCTGCAACATTTGGTCGATGGAAAAGTACTCCATGAATATTCTTACCTGTTTTACACTTTTTGATCGAAACTCAGCCCGAGTGCTTTACGATCATTAGGGCGACACTCATAAGTGTAGGAAGCTGTTCGAAACTGGGGGGGGGGGTAAAAAGTTGTTGGTAAAAGTTGTTTGGGACCGTCGTCCTAGAGAAGGTGTCTAAGGGGGAGAGAAATGGAAAATTTTGATTATTTGAGGGTCCTTAGATGCAATTTGGTGCAACATATTGGGTAAATGTTTAGGTAAATCACTGCCAATTTTTCAATTTTTTCAGAGGAAACAAATAAGGGTTTTCTTCCTCGGATTGAGGGAGGTGGCGGAAGTATACTTTCGCCTACCACATTTTTTACTGGGGGCTAAATCCCCCATCCCAGCCACCGCTTCCCCAACGCCTATGGTCACGGACACTCATAATATAGGTCAACATTTTCGTGTTGGCTTGGTATGTACTTGGTATGTAAGCCATTATGTTAACCCCTTCTGGGCATTTTCTTTGTGAAATTATGACATAAGGAACTGTAATAGCACCCTCTTTATTGTATCAGCACGTGTTTGTATACACATTGGGTATGTTAATTTGTGGAATGTAAATTTGTTTCTAAAAAATATCATCTGCATGCTTTAAAATGCTCTCTAGGGCATTAGGGCAACACATAAATGTTGCGTAATACTTTTTTATATTTCAGTTCATAAATTTATTATTATATAACAATTTTAACACACATTACATTTATCCACGTATTACCCTGTCGTTTGCTGCTGTTTCAATGTGATCTTGACTCTGACTGTTTCCTTATTGGGTGCCCGTCAATTGCCAAGTTGGCTAAATCATACTTTGTAATCAAGTATAGAACGAATCCTGGCTAGTTAAGTAATGAAGTTAGAAAGCATAAGTAAATTTACCGGTTGAAAACTGACGAATTTCCTAGAGCTCGTTATGTCACCCCTTTTAGAGGATGAGATTGTAGGGTATGACAATTGTTCATGATGCGAACGTTATGAAATATGGTATATGATTCTTTTCAAGTAACATACTCATTTTCTATCTACTTAGTGCAACATACTTCACCACAACAGACACATCCAGTTTTGTAAGAGTTATTTGTATGAACACGCTTACTTCAGACGTTCTTATGATCGATTCGAGGAGGATGCCCTTTACTCGGACAGAGATGAAAGCTCTGGACAATCGGCGTGTATAATCCTTCCAGAGTTATCTCTTCATACAGACATTGACTGCCGGACATCTATCTGTAAAGGTTTGTATTTTCTTCGCACTAATGAGCGTCATTCATATAACGGTTCACTTTGCCGTCACGATGTCTTTCGTCTTTTTCACTTCACCTATGAGCCAGCACCCTGTTACTTGTTTCTCAATGCTGAAACGCCCGATTCCGGAATCGTACTCAGACTCAATTCTGGACTCAAGTCCATTTATTAGTGGACTCGGAATTGGTCCGAAATGGGAGGTCCCAGAATCGGGATTGTCCCTGAATGGGCTGCAGCTGATTCCAGCCGAGTCCACAAAATGACATTTAAGTAAATGTTACGTAAGGTCACATTGTTATTGGGGCACAGTTTAATACATGAATGGCCACGCACAGCCTAGGCGTAGGAAGCTGTTCTGGGGGCAGGGGGGAGGGGGTGAAGGTTCTTCACACCGCCGCCTTGGGAAGGGGTCTAAGGGGAAGGTGTTCCCTTCCCCTTTGGGAGATTTGGAAGATTTGAGAGTCCTTAAGTGCAATTCGATGCAACACATTGGTCAAATTTTAGGGAAAATTACTGCTGTTTTTTGACATGTTTCACCATGTTCACAGAGAGAATTAACGAAAAGTTTTTGTCTTCGAATTAATGGTGCTGGGGTTTTGTCTTTGAATTAATGGGGCTGGGGAGGGGTGGAGGAAGCATATTACTTCCGCCCCACCACAAATGTGGGCTTTAGCTCCCAGTTCCCCGTTTCCTACGCCTAAAACACACAGTGAACCACGTTGCAAGGTGGCCAAACTATGTAATCGGCAAATAATCATACAGAATTTTGCCTTGAAAACTATGTGCCACTAGCATGAAATTGACATTTTTCGTGCTCTGAAATCGACAATTTTTTGAATTGGGGAATGGAAAGGCTGTCCTTGGCTCCGTTTGATTTGTAATGTTGTAACTCTAAGTTTTACACAAGTAGTATAGTACAACACTTAAAAACAAGCTTCCAGCATGAACTCCTCAAATGGAGACATATAGTGCATTTTGCATGCGTATAAATAAAACTTTAACCACGTCAGCAGTAGTAAGCTTTTCACTTTGATAGTACAGTAGTCACTGGCGTACGCAGGGGGGGGGGATTGGGCCATGGGGAATGGAAAGACTGTCATTGGCTCCATTTGATTCATAATGTTGTAACTCCAAGGATGCCAATTTTTTTAGATCCTAAATAAACGTAATTTTGTAACACAAATTTTACTTCAAAAGGTAGCATATGTGGCACCCGATTGCATGTAAGGACATCTAATTTTTCAAAAAATTTCAAAGGGGAGGGGTTGTCTCCTCATGGCCCCCTCACTTGTGCCAATTTATTTTTAAGTTCCTAAAAATACGCAAATTTTGTAACACGAATTTAACTTCAAAAGGTAGCATATGTGGCACCCGATTGCATGTAAGGACATCTAATTTTTCAAAAAATTTCAAAGGGGAGGGGTTGTCTCCTCATGGCCCCCTCACTTGTGCCAATTTATTTTTAAGTTCCTAAAAATACGCAAATTTTGTAACACGAATTTAACTTCAAAAGGTAGCATATGTGGCACCAGACTGCATGTGAGGACACCTAATTTTTCAAAAATTTCCACAAGGGTGGGGGACACTCCCTCCCCCAGGCCGGCGATCACTGTTTCCCTTTTATTTTGGTTCCTAAAAATACGCAAATTTTGTAACACAAATTTTACTTTAAAAAAACAGCATGTGGCACCAGATTGCATGTAAAGACACCTAATTTTTCAAAAATTTTCAAAGGGGAGGATACCCCTCTCCTTAGACCCCTCCCCCAGGCCGGCGATCACTCAATATACTGCATGGCCCCCCTTGAGAGAAATCTTGCGTACGCCACTGACAGTAGTATGACTAACATTCTTGAGAAAGTGGATCTTCATGCGGTTAATTAAAACGAACTGTTCCTTTGCAAAATTGTCTGATGAGGGAACTGTTAATACTCAAACAGTGTTTGTATGGTAACGATGGTAAAGAATTCTGGAAGGAAGAACTAAAGTATTGCACTCCATCCTAAGTCAGCGCACCCTTTCCCATAGACTGTGTGAGTGAAATCAGGCTTCCAATTGCAACATGTTTGCACCGATCAGGAATTGAACAATGGCCCAGATCTGTTGTTTGGTCTCATTGCATCATATTGTGCCCGGGGCCCTTTATCAACTCGCCGCCATAGCCTGATACACTCCAGATTGCGTCCTTTCGATTTACATCTTGAGTAAACTATATGAAGCAGTTTAAAGAGGAAATCAAGTCACCCCAATCAGAGTTAGTATGCCCCGTCACTCTAGTTCATGAATGGCCTATTTTGATCATGTGACATGATTTTTGCCAGTGAATTGTGAAAATCAAGGAGAATTTTTCTTTGCTTTTACCTATATTGTTTGTATAGTTATGTTCAAAATGTCTTCAGAGGTGCTTGTAATGCAATAACAGAATAAGGGGGGATTTGCAAGAGTTTGCTGACTTTTCAAAGTAAATTTTGTGGCGACTGCCTATTGCCTTTAATTAAGATGTAGACACTTTTGAGATGTGGACACTTATTTTGCCTAACACTTCCAACCTAAACCATCCAATCTTTCAAAACGAATGCAACTTATGTTTTACCTTTTCACCTTTATGGTCAAAATTAAAGAGAAATTTATTTTCCTACTAGGCATACGGTGCAATAATTTCCGATTCCAAGCTCGGTTTGTCTGTTGATCGCCTTACTTATGTGCAAGGGCGCAGGAAGCGGGGGGAGGGGCTGGGGGACTAAGAAATTTCAAAAATGTGCAAATTTGAATGTAGTTTATATTTTTAATTCAATTTTCAAGTGTAAAAAGGAATTAATATCAGGTCATATCTTGTATCTATTTACTTCAGATTTCGAGGACACAGATAGCTACTTAACATTGTCACCTATAACCACTGACATAACTCACGAGTTCAACTTGAGTAACATACCCGACGCTCCGAAATCTACAGGAGAAAGTGATGTATTCACGGATTCCGGTTCGATATCTTCATCTCTTACTGAGGTTACATCAGTCTCTTCCTCTCTTAGTGATGGCTTCGATTCTTGGTGCGAGGCCGCAAAGAAATCTATTCCACACAATCACCGCAAATGGTTTGACAAACTTGAAACTTCTTTTTCTGTTAAAGCGGGGATCAGCTCCTGCATGTTAAGATACCAGAGTATAAGTAGAGAGGACGAAGAGGCATAAGATGCAGAAAACAAATCTTATTATTGTGTGAAATAAAAAAGGGACACGAAGGAGCAGGAGCTTGGAAAGCTGTCAGCAATGATAGAGTTGGGGTGGGAAAACACTTGGAAAATGGGCTAAGAGTCCCACCTGTGCTGTTACCGACTGGGTAAAGGCGGGCGGCATTTAGGGAGCAATAAAACATAACAACATGGTGGTTCGGGGTTCGATTTTCCGTGCCGGATGA
The DNA here is from genome assembly GCA_009936505.3 of Holothuria glaberrima. NCBI lineage: Eukaryota > Metazoa > Echinodermata > Holothuroidea > Aspidochirotida > Holothuriidae > Holothuria > Holothuria glaberrima. Next base: position 12,463 of record WURT03674102.1, on the reverse strand, counting down.
AGTTGAGTGTTTCATCCACAGTTGGCCTATTCCGAATTGACCTTTCAAAAGAAGCCAAATTGATCTAAATTGTTGCGTTGGTCGTCTACCCGACGTGGTTTTAATTTACAAGCCACGGGCTTTATTTATGGTCGCCTATATTGTTTTAAAACAACTGTGAGATCTGAAATACGTGCCAAAAACTTCATGGAGTATGGTATCGTTCACACGCAAGATGTATGCCGCATGGTTTAGACTCATATCTTTGTAACAGAGTGGAATTACCTTTGCGAAAATATGACCGTCATAAATGCAGTCATTATTAAACAGTCTTTCACATGATTTGCCTATCAGCTGCATGCATACACCCTTGGCCTCCTTATTGAAGGAATCGATCAAGGGTGTCATGTACATTCCAGTCCTGTAAAAGAAGCCCCTTGTCAAGGCATTTCATCATACGGCGGTAGTCTAGGGAAAGAAGATTGCAGACGAGGTGAGACATATTTACCAAATTGTGCTGTACATAGACAGTTTTCTTTAAAAACATTCAATGAAAGGTGTCTCAAGTTTATCATCTGATTCATCATCCCCAAAAATAAAACAGACGTTGTAATATTACACCTATCAACTCTGAAGTAGAAAACTTCTGCAAAGTGCGTTGAAAAGTTGTTTTAATAAATTTGTGGACAATTTTAGTAAGCTTTCTCCAACTTTTACATGTATAAATTTGTCATGATTTTTAAATTCCTAGCATTTTGTCCTTTTCCGTTACTTTTTAGCTGTTGTTCATGTTCTGACCCATCCACATGGGGTTGCATACTGACCTTCGGGTCTGGCCCCCAGCCAGACGATGTACTGAGAGGGACAAAGTATCTCGGGGGGGGGGGATTTCCGGGCAGGGGACATATTAAAATGCATTATCAGAGGAGTTGGATTTTCTAGGAGGGCAAGGCCCTTACGTCCCTGACTATAGGCTTAAATTGGGCCCAGGTTATATAAGGTGGGTCTTAGCCACTAGCACAGCCAGGGTTGGAAAGTAAAATTCCTCAACACTGAGCGATTTTCGAAGGCCAATAATTTCTTCGAAGACCATTCATCACTTTATTTGGAGACTCTGGTCACAGTGTATAGGCCAGAGTTCCACTTGAGCAATCCGTCCCAGCAGTGGCGCTGGCACGGAGGAGAGGAGCATGAGGGCCCGTTCCCCAATTTATTTTCGAAAATTTTCACTCTGATGTTAAGTGTGACGAATAACGACAAAGGGTTAAAATTCCATACTTTTGCATGACGGCTGGCAACGAAAAGTTAACGAGTGGAACGTGAGGGGTGTGTCTTCTCATTATCATTTTGACAATGCATCACTGATTTTAGTAATTCTAGGCATTGAAATAAGAATTTTGAGGAGAAAAGTAAGATTACCGTCGGAAACGAACATTGCTTCAAAGAGACTATAGAACATTGCATCTCCCTCCTAGCGACTCCCTCTTGAAACGTCTCCATTTTGTAATTATCCAAGAACTTCCAAGGAAGCTCTATGCCGGTAGATCTAATGGTACCACCATTGGAGGGGTGCCATGAGACAGGCAAATGGTCACAAAATAATGATAATCCCTTAATTTTGCATCTAATCCAATTTACAAAAACAAAAATTTCTCAAGCTGAGAGGTTTCAGGCTTTCCACTTAGACACTATACCCATCCTAACACCCCAAAAAATAAGAACTATTCACTTAAGTATGAGGTAAAGCCAACATAAGATCAGTTTGTAGCCTTGTAATATAGCACCATATTGCATCCAAACCACCTTAAACAAACAAAAATTTTAGGCTGACACCTCCTTCCCTTAGACCCCTCCCCGGCACCTCAGCACAAGATGACAAAGGAAGCTAAGGGTCCAACCCAAGTGCAAAGTATCGCAAATACGCATATGCACATTCTACACCGACTTTGGGGTTTATCTCAGAGGAATTACTCGGGCATAATGTGAAGAGCGCCCTTCGTTACGTAGCAAAATACAGTACTTACTAAATCTGAGCTGCCTCATGTCCAAACGCTAAGTGTAGAAAAAAAGACGTAAACTGTGTAATATAAAAATTCATCTCATTTCTGACCTCAAAATGCACTTTTAACTAGCCCACGCTTTAGACATGTATACTTGACTCAATGAAAAACATGAAACTACCTTTATGGTCCGGAAACGGGCCTCATGTTTAACCATAGTTAATATATTAACTATGGTTTAGTCATTTCCGGAACATAGGCCTGTTCATATTGAGTACCCCTTACCAGGCTGGTAGTGTGAGAACATTGTCATGACTACGAGTACAAGAGAAACGTCTCTGGTTGTTAGTACGTGTACGAGTACGAGTACATGTCTTTTTCATGAGTACGAAATACAAAATTTTGCATTAGCCCCTATGTATAACTTCCAAAATCTGTGAGTACGAGTACAAAGCCAATTTCATGAGTACGAGTACAGGTAATTGTGCAAAACCATGAGTACCAGTACGTACTCACTACAAGTCCTCCCCCTATTTTTGGACAGGAATTGAACATAAGGCACTTCAGATCAATAGTCCCGCTCGATAGCCTACAGCTGATTATACCAAATCTCACCTTTTGCCAGTCACTTATTCACTCCTTGTCGCCTCATAGTTGTTTTCTTGTACTGGTGGTATGGTGACTCAAGAAGGAAGGGTTTGACCACATCAACATCGGATCAAGTTTGCTAAATCATCTATGTGCACCTAAAATCTTTAGCTCTCTTTGAACGCAACGAATGAGACATTTCGAAAATACAATATAAAACACTAAATTCGCACTTTGCTCGGGGCATCACGTACGTCCGTATACAATGCAAAATCTCTGTCATGGAAAAATAATCTAAAATGGTTTTCTTCCCATCCTCGCCTCATCCTACCGTAACCCCCTTTGCATATCCTTCTCTCAACCGGTCGCCGGCCCTTTGCCTGGACTTGGGTTTCTTGGCCCATGTGACACAAAAACTCAGTGTAAATTTAACTTTGGATAATGGCTAACGGCATGGAAGAAATACACTGCGTTTAGTGAAGAGAACTTTTAGATATCGACCTATGACATTTCATGGTCTCATGGCCCGGCGTTTTTGAGTGACACTAGGCTAGTCAAGGGTGGGGCTGTACGTAAATGGCCGCCCGTGTTACGCCATTACAGATCATGAACCTGTAGTGTTGTCTGCAACTGTACTACCGCCCAGTTGACTGGATCAGTGGATGGGAAGACGATGGCGCTCGACACTTACGTAAAACTGCCCTTTGGCTAAAATGCAGTTAATATACTTGGGATGCGACTTACACTGCAGGTTCATCCACAAATGTACAAAATGAAGATGTAACGATGTAAGTCTTACAAGAATTAAGGAATAGTCGAAAAATAACTACAAAAGTTGTAGTCTAGTTAGCGACATTAGTCACATTACCACCTCACCTCTCCTCCTTTTAGGAATCCCGATTTAGCACCGCTTTCGAAACCACTGTACCCTCAGAGCTACCTTTTACATCTCAGTCTGACGAACAAGACGACAACTTACTTCTCTTTAAAAAATCCTATCGGTTCAGGCCGAAGGGGCAAAAAGGTTTCTTAAACAAGCCAAACATAAACAGCGCTAAATAACGCATGGCTTAGGGTTACCATTTTAGGTATGTGTGGGCTACTTAAAAGTTTTTTTTTTTGTTTAAGCCAGTAGACCCTCATTGTCTTCTGTCTTTGTTAACTAAGGACTGGAATGAGAGGATAAAGGTCTTAGTAAGTATGGATATCCAAACCAAAAATTTGAGAGACAACGGAGATAAATTTCCCCCAAAGATTTGACATAGACTTGCGAATTTCGCCGAAATTGTTTTGTTTCGGTAAGTTTTTACTGTCGGGGGTGGGGGCGAGACAAGAGTAATCTTGATTAGGATTTATTTATGACATAACCAAGAAGAAATAAAATCTTAAGGGAATTTTTAAGAGTGGATCGTTTAGCCACCAATTTGCTCTGAAGCGTTAGTTGAACAATTTATTTTCCCCGTAAGCAGTCGGAATATGCCAAAGTGACAAGCTCGTTAAAGTCACCGTAACGCAAAGAGAGATACAAACGGCTTAAAATTTATTTCTGAAATAGCATTTCGATCATAAGCGAACTGGCCGTTGTGGCGATGTGGCGATCGTCGCATGGGCGGCTCAGTTCATGGCTGCCTTGGGCCGGATGCTAAGAAAAAAGAATGAGAGAAAAACGAGAGATGGGAGGAGGGAGAGAAAGAGAGGGAAAAAATTAAGGAAGGAAAGTGAAAAGACAGAGAGTGAGAGAGTGTGAAAGATGGAGAGGGGTGGAACACGGGATCGTAATGCAGTGTGCGCGGGACCTGGTTGTACTCTGAGGGCCCATAGATCCCTATAATATTCCCCTGCTTCACCGGTGGCCTCTGTAAAACGTCTGGGCCAATAATCGGAAATGATCATAGAAACCACGAGATTGTCACTAAACAATGTTCCGGTTGAAAGTCAGGCTAAGGTTAGAAATGCTACCTAACCTCAACACTAGCTAGCCGGTTGGGGGCCTCTACAGGTTTCTCATCAGGTTCAAAATCTCAAAGGGTCACTTCTTCATTGATCCCTCTTCACTAAGACGGCTTAGGGAAAGTAAGTGATTAGTAACTTAAAATATCGTGCCTCCCCATCCACCTTCCTCGTGTGGGTCCCAGGCAAGCAAAATTTCAGAACTTTCCTGAGAGAGGACCACGGAACACTGGAACGACGTCAGGAAGTTTCTAACGTCGGCCTTACAGTGGTCATAGATCAAATGGTAAAGAAGACAAGTGAGCTTAGACGAACTCTTCTTATTAGGTAGTCAATATGCATGCAATTTCAGTGGCGAAGGTACGCGCCCCCGTCGATTTCTGAAAATTTCCGATTATTTTCCTCAAATGAGCCCTACACGCGTTTCAGCCAAATATTTCTGTTGTGAGTAGGGTGGGGTGAGGTGTGTTTTTCGACTGAGCGATGGATTTCTTAATCAATTTTTTATCACAAGTTGTTCTGAAACTTTCAAAATTTCATAAATCTTCTTCAAACCATCAAAATTTTTGCGCGCTTCGCGCGTTCCCAAAGACGCCTCATGACGTATTCGCATTCATTGGTGACGGCTTTTAGGCCGATAGTTCGTGTCCCTAGGAGTGATTATAGAGGAGCACAGAGTAATTTTATATCACTAGTATACCTATTCATTTGTAGCGTGATGTGAAAGATTGGAAGTATGAATTTGTCGTTATACATTTTTGTAGCCCGGGTGACATACCACGGGCACAAGACCACTGATCAATAGGAGTTTCCAGGGATGTAATTATTGTAGTTCACACATGTGCCAAGGGTAGTACCATTTTGCATCTAAGTCACGTAAGACAAACAAGTTTCTCACAGGAAGGAGTTGCCACCCAGCCACTTAGATACCCTTATTTTACTACCAAAAATAAACATTCACTGTCAAATATGCGTATCTTTCAACATTTGATCAGTTCGAAAATCTGCCAAAAATAGCACCATTTTACATCTAAGCCACCTTAAACGAACAAAAATTTCTCAAAAGGGATGGACACCTCCCCAAGGACAAAAGAATGATCAGCTAGCGGGTACATCCCATGGCAGGTACGCATATGCTCAATTTATACTGACTGCGGGGGAATTTCAGCTGGGCATTACAACATAATTTATTGCCCCCCGCCGATCACCAACTCCTGGCGACCCTACTGCACTATTTCATTCACTACGATATCCTATAGGCTAGTACGGTCAGTGAGTGAGTTGACCCCCTAAAATGGCCAATTCCAGCCAAACGACCACTACATAACCTTTTCCCTCAAATTGCTAAACAACAAATAAAATGTATCGTCTAATGATGATACTGACCACATGCTATAATCATCAATCTGTATTCGAAGAAACATTTTGCCCTCGATTCCAAAATAACCCCTAGTTGACCTTTCATTTTAATACGCAAGTAATTTTACCCCCTTGAATGAAATGTGGCATTTTGAAAATGGGCTTGGGAAGTGCCATTTCCTGGGATCTGGCAAGTATTTTTGTCCAAAATTTCCGAATGCTGAACCTGCTTTCACAGACCGCAAGACTATTAAATACAAAGTAGTTTCTTTATGTAATCAATAGGCAGCAAATGTCATAGCCTAGGGAGTAAAAATTCTTCACACTGAGATTCCGTCTACTCCATCTCCTTGTGAAAGCTACAGAAGCCTGTACTGTGCTAAACTGCTCAAGGCCATATTCACACACTACTGGTGGACTGTCTGCTACTTGTATGCAAAGGGTAATCCACAAAGTGCACAAACCATCGGGGACCAATCCCTACTGTCTGAAGTTTAACCAAAGAGTAGTCATCAATTGTTTACAAACATATAAGGATATTCCTTAATATGTAAGAGGTGACTTGTAATGCAACATCCCTTTTACTACGAAACATTGAAACAAGATACTGCAAAAGTTCTAGGCAGAACAAGATTTCTTTACAATGCAATCTTTATTATCGTAAGATGTTCAGCATAATGTATAACATTCCAAACTAGGGAATATTCTGAAAGCTGCAAAGCCAATTAATGTGTTAATTCATCCATTACAAAAACACAGAAGATGGGACACCAACACCACAAATGGATTTACTGTGCATTTCCACCAATGGGATGATTAACTGGCACAATGCCCAACGATTGCAGTCATAGCAATAGTATGACATCTCTGAGATAATCAAATACTTTTAATAAACTGCCATCATTTCAGAACAGAAAATACCTCTGGGAACAGTTAAAGAAGAAACTTATGACTAAATATTTATTCTGGTTTGCAACTTCTGGCAACTTGTTCATGGACAATGAATGACTTCAACATTCAATTTATACAGTATTGCTGCTTTAGACCTGCATGCCTTCTGAAGTCTTTTAACTTCGAAAATTTTGAATAAAATGTGGAAGGACTATGAGTAAAGGAGGAACACACATGAAACTGTTCTGCACAGATACAGTTGACATTAATAAATTCAATAGAATTTTATGCCGGGGAAATAGACTTACTTCTTTTGGAAAGAAAAATGCAAAAAAAAAAATAAATAAATAAAAAAAATAAAAAAAAAATAAAGAAAGAACCAAAAGGCTTCTCCTCTTCTCTTTATTCACTTACCTACAAAGAACATATTCAAGCCATGCTCTGAAATCATACAAGCATCACATTTCATTCGATATAAAGCTTAGCTGGTAGTGTTATCTTGGAAATTTTCTGTTCTAGCTCTTTTCTGTTCTCAAGAACAGCAGCTTACTAATGTGACTCATAAGTATGTAAGAATTCTCAATAAAATATCCCATATACAGAAATCAAAACAAATATGCTTTCAATTACCCATGACAAAACATAATATTTGCGCTACATTCGTGAACCAGTACTTTAAATAAACATGATTTTCTGTGACTATAAACCGTCTTTGGTTTTAATAATTCCATTACGATTTCCATGCCTTGTTTTTGCTCACAACTTATTTTATTTTTGTTATTGCAGCATCCTAATGCAACTTTCAATGTTTTGAAACATGATTGAATGCTTCTCTACATCAGAGAATGAATATTAAGTAACATCCTCAAAAAGCTACTCACAGCATTCTGCAATGGTAATGTTATGATTGAAAAAAATAAGAAGCATTCCAAAGTGATGGTTACAGAGTCTTTAAAGGTACAATTAAATTGTGACACAAAATTGAAATGAATTGTACAGATGTGGTATCTGTTTGACAGACTTGTAGGTTGAAACCATGTGTACTTAACTAAAGTATACTCTTAGAGTAGGCAATAGAGTTATAAACTTCTTAACTTAGAGAATCCTGCCTTTTGTATCTTTGGTGCATTTAAAAATGCAGCAAGCAGGGTCCATGCAATGTAAGGAAAATAAAATACCATGACTTTTTCTATAAACAAATTTTTGAAATATCCATAATCTTGCTAAGCAAAGCACAGAGAAAAACTTTGAAACTTGCTCCTTTGACAGCCCCCTCCCCCCCCCCAAAAAAAACCAATGCAATAACACATTTCTCAAAGAAACTCCAAACCTTCTGTCACTGTCATATTTTCATAATCCATGACTTTTCCATGCAAGGAAAGTGAGAAAACTTCCATGACTTTTCCAGGCAAGAATAGTGAGAAAACTTCCATGACTTTTCCAGCCCACGAATGTAAGGAAAGCTCTATGATGTTTCAGTCCAGGAAAGTTAGAAAACCTCCAAGACTTTTCCAGGCCAGGAAATTGAAGAAACTTCCATGAGCTTTTCTGGCTGCAAGATCCATGAGGATCTTCTCAGATGAGTCCACAGGGAGTCACAGACTGTGCTGCTTGAGATTATCAACCTTTTTTACTTGATGGACAACTAGTGACCAAATGATTTGTCTAACATCTTTTACCATTATTTGCCTGTAGAGTTAATTTTGAACTTATCTTTACACCTTTCCTGCTGGACACTTTTGTGCTAAAGTGCCATGTGCATTAGAAAGGGGAAAAGATAATAATAACAACTTAAACAGTCCAAATATATACTTAATTCTACTCTCATCTGTGGAATAAGGCATCAAAATCTTCCTCTTGTCTCAGACAGTACCTTTTGACTAATTTTATCTCTGGTTTTCAACCTTTTGCAGATTCTTTTGGAGTGGACTGTGTATTTAAACAACCATTACAGTATTTTGCAACATATTTGCAATGCAGACATAAGCATGCTTGATTTTATAATGAAGGAGACCACGCTATTATTTTTCATAGATCAAGTGGTAAGAGGACCATGATAAAGGGACATGCTCTTCACCATAATTTCTGGACCTCTGCAAAGAGAGAGTATGAAAACACCCACGAACTTATGTCCTCCTTTGGCACCCCCCCCCCCCCAAAAATAAGATTAAAAAGACAGTGTAAAGACAGTGTAGTAATTACATAATTATTAAATACATGATAACTCCTTAAGTTGCTTGCTTTTCCAGCAAAAACTAAGAGAAAAACATTTGTACAAGCTCACATACTCACAATATCATTCGATTAGTAGCAGAAGTCTCATATTTTAGAAAACAAAATACAAACAAACGTCATTTTGCTTTCTTTTCCTCCTTAGTGAGGAAAACAGAAAAGACAGAACTAATTGGAAAAAAGTTTGTAAATGTGACCTTGGAAACCTTGGACTAAGGATTTTACAAAATTCGTCTTTCATGCTGAAACACACAAGATGTACACCATATGCAACAATGGCCATTGGTATTGGATTGTAACCATTAATACCTAAATTTGACATGTTTCAACACAGAATTCACACCTATACAGACATTGTACCAATAAATAATACTCAGGTTTCTGGCACCTTCATGTCACATCTTTTCCATGACCAAATTATGAAAACTCCTGCATCTAGTTCATCGAAGTACATATGAGAACTATCAAACTTGCGAAAGTAAAGTCAACACCAGAGACAGAAAAAAAAAAACTCTTTTAAGAAGTTAAAATGTCCTCACAAAATTACAAAACCTTTTGATAGTTTCTACCATTTTTTTTTTACAAAATTCCAAGACTTCCCTAGGTCTGGAAATGAAAATAAAATGCCATGGTTTTTCACTACTTGCCTAGGCTGTTGACACTGAATATTACTTATATCCTAGGTTCTCAAGTGCTGGACTTCAACCTGCATGAAATAGCCCACAGAATATTCCCAAAGCCAAACGTTTTAATAAGAAATTTAACTATTTGCTTAAGTTTTAGCTACAGTTATTGCAAAGTGAAAACTAAAGAGAAAGTGACCTGTAATCCAAAACACACTTTAGAACCCCTGGCTTTTTAGCCACCTTGCAGTTGTTAATGATCTCTAATCATACGTTACCATGATGTCACATGATTCTCTACGAACGATAAGTTTTACGTCCCCTAATTTAGAGCAAACTTTAGCACTACTGTAACTTATAAAACAAACTCAAAGATGGTGGAAACATCAGATTCTCTCTGAGTAATTTTTTATGACTGGAGTAATTACCAGCCTTCTCCTAAATCTATATTGTGAACTACAACAAAACAAGAGAAGGACACAGCCTTTTGCATTTACAACTTAAAGAAAAACAGCCACACAGACAAGCATACTGTAAAAAGGTCTGTACACACAGTTATCTTTTGGGAATTCCCAGAAAAGACAGGGGTGCACATTTGGGAATAAACTGAGTAAGCTTTAAAGAATTATATAAGAAAAAATGAAATTCAAAGAAAAGGAAATATAATTCATGCTGACAATTTCATGTACAATATTTACACTCGGTTGCTTGAACTGCTATAGTTATTGGAAAAAATAAAAAAGTTGCAGCAAAAGTGAAGTAATTACGATGGCTACTTACTCTTAGTATTGGACAGTAATCATCAGCATTCTTTACTGGTATATCAAGTGTTGTGGACCTCTTATTGTTATTCATTAAAGGTATCAGTCAATGATGTTCATATCCACCCAATTGGGGTAACAGTAGAAGCTAACTAACATGATCATGCTATCCCACTATTACTAAAAGACTTTATTTCATTTATGCCCGATCCTCATACCTCAAGATATTTTATTTAATGTACCCAACACGACACTTCTTGTTACCTAAGCTTCTGACCACAGACCCATGGAGTTTATATGCTTTCCATACTGCTTATGTAATATTGTTTCAACTATGTTTACACTTGAACTGCAAACAGTAGTAGGCCTACATGACGATGGCATGGTATGCATAGTCCACCAAGCATATGGGATTGAGTACAGTATTTTTAATGTATTGATATCACATCCATGAAGACAGATATAGATACTCAACAATATTTAGATATTTGTTAAAGCCAATAACGGCCTTATTGGATAAACATTATATACATTATTAATATTGTTAGCAATACATGATAATCAGTTACACACAACATCCTTCTCATTATAAAATTGATGAATTTCTTGCAAAAGATTCAAAATCCACATTAAACAACATACGTCCTGGCCAATGAATTATGAAATGTACACTAACCTTAACCAATTACAATACAATCTATGATACTTCTTGTAGTGGCAACGTGCATCAAAGTGGTAAAGACTGTATCAAAATGTGAAACAAAAGAAATATGCAAAGGGTGAAAACACTGCACCATTTTAGCCTGATCAAGGTTTCCTATTTCAATTTTTGTTAAGTGTATTTCTGAAAAGGAAAACGTAGGTGGGGCTTGTTGTAAAATCAAAATGAGTTAAGTTACATACTGAATACGCAAGTATTACATCTCACATATACTCGAGGCTGGCACACGTCACTTCCATGTATCCAACAATGGGTTCCACGGAGAAAAATGTAAAGGAGGTACTGCACCCGATTCCCATCTGGTGTTTGTTTTCACTCCAGGAATATAGTGCACAATGGATTGGTGGTGTTTGAGGATACGCTCTTCTGTCCTGTGGATGTATTGTTCTTTCAACTGCAGAAGATGGGAAGTGTCAAGAAGGGTACTATCCAGTCACAGATAAACTCTTTCTGTCTGCCTCGTTCTCAATTTTTGTCTGCTGACCTCCCTGATATTGGCACATGGTAAAGGAACTATGCAATAAACATGTACATACACCAACCAAAACCATAATGACACCGCCCAAAACTGAGGTCTGTTTTGAGAAGTACTGGATATCTCTTCCCAACAGTTGAGGGTCTGATCTGATCTGTCATGAAGCTGACATTTTCTTCTACAGTGGTCCTTCCCTTTTTGACCCAACCCATAACATCCAAGAAAACCAAAGACCCAACTGGAGTTAGTGTAATGCCTTTATTACCAGGCACAATTTATCCCACACAGTACATAAATGTTCAAACTGTATCCCTACAGGTTTAATCTCTGTGTATTGGAGTGCATCCTGGTACAGATTCACACAAATCTCTCAATTACATTTCAGTATATTCTGTACTCTTTTAATTTGCATATCATGGATAAGATGTGACCAACCATAGGCCATATACTTGTTTTTCTAAGAGAGTTTGCACAGGTTTCTGGGGTTCACTCCGGGTGGTCTGAGAAGTCTGTCGGTTTGGGTGGTTTGGCTAACCCCCGAACTGATGCCAGTCTGGTCTTGGGTGGTCTGTTTACAATGCTTAGTCAGCCTTCAGTTGTTCTAGTGGAGTTTACAACTGAGTGGTTTGAACATAAAGTATCGGATCAAGGCACACCTTAGATGCAAACCACAAGAAGCTGTGATGAAGGTGAATCACAGATTTATTCCCACTAAAACTTCATTCATGAACAATAACACCTTGAATAGCTGCAAATCTTTACCTGGATAAACCAGTTTTCTATTATAATGCCATTAAAGGAACAATCCAGGGATGTAAGTGGCCCAAGATGATTTTGCAGGAAAAAACTACATGCTACGGCCGGGGTGCAGGGCCCGCTCAAAG